>CAKAOJ020000367.1:215000-222500 GCA_916701645.2 Sebastolobus alascanus
TGATTTCACCTGATTTATACACTGTAAAACGTTGAGCTCTGTGTGTCTGACTCAGTATAGAAGTAGTGTGATTACAGTAGTGTGATGATTATAGTAGTGTGATTACAGTAGTGTGATTACAGTAGTGTGATGATTACAGTAGTGTGATTACAGTAGTGTGATTACAGGTGAGTCCAGGTGAGCTCTGTACCTGCTGCTCTCTACCGTCTGGTGGATCCTCCTCTCAGACTCTGTCAGATCTTCTTGGTCCACGTCGACGCCGAGCTGCTGCAGCTGTCTCACCGTGGCGTTGACCACCGGGTCTCCTCCACAGCTCCTCCTGCTCCTCCTGGACTGGGAGGAGTCAGAAACCACAGACAGGCTCCTCCTCCTGGACTGGGAGGAGTCAGAAACCACAGACAGGCTCCTCCTCCTGGACTGGGAGGAGTCAGAAACCACAGACAGGCTCCTCCTCCTGGACTCCTCCTCCTCCTCCTCTACTTCCTGTTGGCTGTCCTGCTCCTGAAGACGACTGGTCAGCTGACTCTGAGGACACGCGGAGGATCAGATAATCAGTACTGATAGTTTTACAGCGTCATGTGACCATCAGACGGCGTGATGATGTCATTACCATCAGGTTGTGATAGAAGCTGTGCTGCTCGTCTGCAGGTCCGTACATGCTGACGCTCTCTCCCAGAACTGGACTCTGCAGACCGCCGACACTAAAACAGAACACGTTACAAGTCTTAGTCAGAGTCAGGGTCCAATTCTTTAAAGGGTCCATCTGGTTCTGATCTGTGTTTATCAGACGTTCACGTCCACTCAGCCGTTAGCAGGTTAGCACAGTAAGCTAACGTAGGTTAGCACAGTAAGCTTATCAACAATGTGAACGCTAGCACTAGCTGAGTCAACATTAGCTGTGATCAGTCTGGAAATAACTGAAAGGGTTACTTCAGATGCTAACAGCTACCTGATGCTAACATCTAGCTGATGCTGAAAGCTAGCTGATGCTAACAGCTACCTGATGCTAACATCTACCTGATGCTAACAGCTACCTGATATTAACAGCTACCTGATGCTGACATCTACCTGATGCTAACAGCTACCTGATGCTAACATCTAGCTGATGCTGACAGCTAGCTGATGCTAACAGCTACCTGATGCTAACAGCTACCTGATGCTGACAGCTACCTGATGCTAACAGCTACCTGATGCTAACATCTAGCTGATGCTGACAGCTACCTGATGCTAACAGCTACCTGATGCTAACATCTAGCTGATGCTGACAGCTAGCTGATGCTAACAGCTACCTGATGCTAACATCTACCTGATGCTAACATCTACCTGATGCTAACAGCTACCTGATGCTAACATCTACCTGATGCTGACAGCTACCTGATGCTAACAGCTACCTGATGCTAACATCTACCTGATGCTAACAGCTACCTGATGCTAACAGCTACCTGATGCTAACAGATACCTGATGCTAACAGCTACCTGATGCTAACAGCTACCTGATGCTAACAGCTATCTGTCTCCATCAGTCTCACCTGTGCCGACCAGCCTCCTGACCTGTGATGTCACTGTCCTCAGCTCCGCCCACAGGCCTGATGACGGACAGGTCGTCATGTGAGGAGGAGGAGGAGGAGGAGGGGGGAGGAGCCTGTACCTCCTGATGGGGGAGGGGGGACGGGACAGGATCCCCCCAGAACAGACTGGCTCCTGAAGACCAGAGAGGGAGACGTAAACAACATACAGAGGTGTGTGATGCTGACTCACACCTGTGTACACCTGCACACTTGTGCCGTCAGTCTCACCTGTCCCCACAGTCTCACTTGTCCCGTCAGTCTCACCTGTCCCCACAGTCTCACCTGTCCCCTCAGTCTCACCTGTCCCCTCAGTCACACCTGTCCCCAGTCTCACCTGTCCCCTCAGTCTCACCTGTCCCCACAGTCTTACCTGTCCCCTCAGTCACATCTGTCTTGTCAGTCTCACCTGTCCCCTCAGTCTCACCTGTCCCCACAGTCTCACCTGTCCCCTCAGTCTCACCTGTCCCCTCAGTCACATCTGTCTTGTCAGTCTCACCTGTCCCCACAGTCTCACCTGTCCCCACAGTCTCACCTGTCCCCACAGTCTCACCTGTCCCCACAGTCTCACCTGTCCCCACAGTCTCACCTGTCCCCTCAGTCTCACCTGTCCCTTCAGTCTCACCTGTCCCCACAGTCTCACCTGTCCCCTCAGTCTCACCTGTCCCTTCAGTCTCACCTGTCCCTACAGCGATGCTGGCGGTGCTCCTGGGTGTCTGGGTGTCGACCTGCCGACCACAGGACTGAAGTTTCCCCTGAGCCTCCAGCAACATCTGGACCTGAAGACGTCAGACATCAAACAGTCAGTTCATCTTTCCCTCAACACTGTAACCATGACAACTCCTGTTGTTCTCACCTGCTCCTGAAGGAGGCGGAGCTGGCGGTCCTGATGGAGGAGGAGCTGGTAGGTGTCGGACGGGACGACTCCTCCCACCTGATCACAGCACTGATTCACACAGGAGGGACGGGAGAACCAGGGGGGGGGTACAGGGTCTGCTCCTGGACGGGAGGGGTGAGGAGAGGGGGAGTCACCACGCCACGGGGCGGGAGGAGGAGGAGAGGAGGTGTGAGGTGGGTGGTTAGAGAAGGGAGATGGAGTATGGTGATGGGAGGACAGAGGACGAATGGAGGAGGGAGGAACAGAAGGAGTAGCTGGATGGTTGCTGGAGGAAGGAGGAGGAGTGTGGTGATGGGAGGATGGAGGAGGAGCAGCAGGGTGGAGACTGGAGGGAGGAGGAGGAGAGTGGTGATGGGAGGATGGAGGAGCAGCAGCAGGGTGGAGACTGGAGGGAGGAGGAGGAGAGTGGTGATGGGAGGATGGAGGAGCAGCAGGGTGGAGACTGGAGGGAGGAGGAGGAGAGTGGTGATGGGAGGATGGAGGAGCAGCAGCAGGGTGGAGACTGGAGGGAGGAGGAGGAGAGTGGTTATGGGAGGATGGAGGAGCAGCAGGGTGGAGGCTGGAGGGAGGAGGAGGAGTGTGGTGATGGGAGGATGGAGGAGGAGCAGGGTGGAGACTGGAGGGAGGAGGAGGAGTGTGGTGATGGGAGGATGGAGGAGCAGCAGGGTGGAGACTGGAGGGAGGAGGATGAGAGTGGTTATGGGAGGATGGAGGAGCAGCAGGGTGGAGACTGGAGGGAGGAGGAGGAGTGTGGTGATGGGAGGATGGAGAAGCAGCAGGGTGGAGACTGGAGGGAGGAGGAGGAGTGTGGTGATGGGAGGATGGAGGAGGAGCAGGGTGGAGACTGGAGGGAGGAGGAGGAGTGTGGTGATGGGAGGATGGAGGAGCAGCAGGGTGGAGACTGGAGGGAGGAGGAGGAGTGTGGTGATGGGAGGATGGAGGAGGAGCAGGGTGGAGACTGGAGGGAGGAGGAGGAGTGTGGTGATGGGAGGATGGAGGAGCAGCAGGGTGGAGACTGGAGGGAGGAGGATGAGAGTGGTTATGGGAGGATGGAGGAGCAGCAGGGTGGAGACTGGAGGGAGGAGGAGGAGTGTGGTGATGGGAGGATGGAGAAGCAGCAGGGTGGAGACTGGAGGGAGGAGGAGGAGTGTGGTGATGGGAGGATGGAGGAGGAGCAGGGTGGAGACTGGAGGGAGGAGGAGGAGTGTGGTGATGGGAGGATGGAGGAGCAGCAGGGTGGAGACTGGAGGGAGGAGGATGAGTTTGGTGGTGTGAGGATGGAGGAGCAGCAGGGTGGAGTCCTGGGGAGGAGAAGATGGAGGTGCAGTCATAGGTGTTGGAGGAGCAGCAGGAGCAGGGCTGCTGCAGGTTGGAGTTGGGGGTGCTGTGGAGGTGAGGAGGAGCAGCAGGTCTGATTGGAGGAGCAGACTTCCTGTCAGCAGCAGGAGGAGGAGGAGGAGGAGGAGGAGGAGGTCTGTGGGCGGAGCCAGGATCCTGCCAGGCATTCTGATTGGAGGAGAAGCTGCTGTCAATCAGCAGAGACAGTTCAGGAACGGACGGCTGAACCCTCCGAGCCTGAAACAGAAAACACCTGCTGCTATTGGCTGACACTACGGTGATGTCACGGTGATGTCACAGCTGTGATGTCAGTAACAGTGGTGACCTGCTGAGCGGGGGGGTGGGGGCTCGGGGACGGTCGTGGGGACAGGTCCTCGTCCTCGACTCCAGAGTCCTGATCGCTGACGGACAGACCGGCAGCCGGGGGGGCGGCTCTGAGGACAGAGAGGACCAGGTCAACAAAACAAGCGCTCTGATTGGCTGAGAGCAGCTTGAACTCTAACTAACATCCAGTTACCTGTTGAAGGAGCTCTGAGCCTCTCTGAACACCTCCGTCTGTCTGCTGTGATCCTCTGAACCCAGCTCACACTGCAGAGTCCGACCCTCCACCGGGACCACCTGCTGAAGGTCCACATCGGTCCACATCAGTCCACATCGGCCCACATCAGTCCACATTCATCCCCTTCATCAAGAACCATCACTACGGTCTCTGTGGTGTCGGTGTGTCGTTACCTGGTACAGAGTGACACACTGGGAGGTGGTCAGCAGCTGGTAGTCCAGCTGTGGTCCTGGTCCTGGTCCGGGTCCTGGTCCCGGTCCTCGACACTGGAAGAACTGAGGAGCTCTGTGGGTGGAGCCGAACAGGACGAGGAGGAAACAGCAGCTCTCTGACAGAACTCTGAAACATGAGAGGAACACTCAGTGACATCGACCGGACCGGATCGAACCGGACCGGACCAGACTGGACAGGTAGACTCACCTGTCCCGGAGGGCGGAGCTATACAGGAACCTCAGACACCAGGTCCACACCTGAGGGTTGTAGACGTGTGTGACTCCACTCAGCCAGCTGTCAGGTAAAGGTTTGGTATGGATCAGAACCTCATAGAACCCCACTGAGAAACACCTGAACTATCCCTTTAACCTCCATCTACTGTAGTAATACACTGACTATGGATCAGAACCTCATAGAACCACACTGAGAAACACCTGAACTATCCCTTTAACCTCCATCTACTGTAGTAATACACTGACTATGGATCAGAACCTCATAGAACCACACTGAGAAACACCTGAACTATCCCTTTAACCTCCATCTACTGTAGTAATACACTGACTATGGATCAGAACCTCATAGAACCACACTGAGAAACACCTGAACTATCCCTTTAACCTCCATCTACTGTAGTAATACACTGACTATGGATCAGAACCTCATAGAACCACACTGAGAAACACCTGAACTATCCCTTTAAAGTCTCTGAAGGAGATCTAATGTAGTTATTGACTGGTACTGAATGAGGTTCCTCTCATTAATAAACCCATCTTAAGGTGTTGACCCACTCACAGTCCGACCAGCGGCAGGTTGGAGGCTTTAGGATCCGACTCCAGCAGCAGCAGCAGCTTCCTGGTCTGGTCCATGGTCAGGAACCTGGAGACAGAGACAGCAGTGAGGACGAGACCAGAGGAACCGACCCGCTCGTCTCAGAGGAACCGACCCGGCTCGTCTCAGAGGAACCGCTCCTCACCCTCTCTGACGGTTGGCGGCGTGCGGCGGCGGCCGGTTGACGCTGCTCAGACTCCTCAGCAGAGCGGTGGGGATGATGGGGACGGATCGGACCGGCTGGACGTCCACGCCGACGGACGGACAGACGGCCGACCAGCTGAGGACGAACGCCGCGGCGTCGGACTGCTGAGAGCAGACGACACGACCTCTGACCTTTATCAGCTGAGACAGATCCAGAGTCTGTCTGCTGCTCACACACTGCTGCAACTCCTGAGAGACAGACAGACAGGCAGACAGACAGACAGACAGAGAGAGAGAGAGAGAGACAGGCAGAGAGAGAGAGAGACAGAGAGAGAGAGAGAGAGAGAGAGAGACAGAGAGACAGAGAGAGAGAGAGAGAGAGAGAGAGAGAGACAGGCAGAGAGAGAGAGAGAGGGAGGAAGAGGAGTGTGGTGATGGGAGGATGGAGGAGCAGCAGGGTGGAGGCTGGAGGGAGGAGGATGAGTTTGGTGGTGGGAGGATGGAGAAGGAGCAGCAGGGTGGAGTCCTGGGGAGGAGAAGATGGAGGTGCAGTCATAGGTGTGGGAGGAGCAGCAGGAGCAGGGCTGCTGCAGGTTGGAGTTGGGGGTGCTGTGGAGGTGAGGAGGAGCAGCAGGTCTGATTGGAGGAGCAGACTTCCTGTCAGCAGCAGGAGGAGGAGGAGGAGGAGGAGGTCTGTGGGCGGAGCCAGGATCCTGCCAGGCATTCTGATTGGAGGAGAAGCTGCTGTCAATCAGCAGAGACAGTTCAGGAACGGACGGCTGAACCCTCCGAGCCTGAAACAGAAAACACCTGCTGCTATTGGCTGACACTACGGTGATGTCACGGTGATGTCACAGCTGTGATGTCAGTAACAGTGGTGACCTGCTGAGCGGGGGGGTGGGGGCTCGGGGACGGTCGTGGGGACAGGTCCTCGTCCTCGACTCCAGAGTCCTGATCGCTGACGGACAGACCGGCAGCCGGGGGGGCGGCTCTGAGGACAGAGAGGACCAGGTCAACAAAACAAGCGCTCTGATTGGCTGAGAGCAGCTTGAACTGTAACTAACATCCAGTTACCTGTTGAAGGAGCTCTGAGCCTCTCTGAACACCTCCGTCTGTCTGCTGTGATCCTCTGAACCCAGCTCACACTGCAGAGTCCGACCCTCCACCGGGACCACCTGCTGAAGGTCCACATCGGCCCACATCAGTCCACATTCATCCCCTTCATCAAGAACCATCACTACGGTCTCTGTGGTGTCGGTGTGTCGTTACCTGGTACAGAGTGACACACTGGGAGGTGGTCAGCAGCTGGTGGTCCAGCTGTGGTCCTGGTCCTGGTCCGGGTCCTGGTCCCGGTCCTCGACACTGGAAGAACTGAGGAGCTCTGTGGGTGGAGCCGAACAGGACGAGGAGGAAACAGCAGCTCTCTGACAGAACTCTGAAACATGAGAGGAACACTCAGTGACATCGACCGGACCGGACCGAACCGGACCGGACCAGACTGGACAGGTAGACTCACCTGTCCCGGAGGGCGGAGCTATACAGGAACCTCAGACACCAGGTCCACACCTGAGGGTTGTAGACGTGTGTGACTCCACTCAGCCAGCTGTCAGGTAAAGGTTTGGTATGGATCAGAACCTCATAGAACCCCACTGAGAAACACCTGAACTATCCCTTTAACCTCCATCTACTGTAGTAATACACTGACTATGGATCAGAACCTCATAGAACCACACTGAGAAACACCTGAACTATCCCTTTAACCTCCATCTACTGTAGTAATACACTGACTATGGATCAGAACCTCATAGAACCACACTGAGAAACACCTGAACTATCCCTTTAACCTCCATCTACTGTAGTAATACACTGACTATGGATCAGAACCTCATAGAACCACACTGAGAAACACCTGAACTATCCCTTTAACCTCCATCTACTGTAGTAATACACTGACT
>CAKAOJ020000367.1:225000-270000 GCA_916701645.2 Sebastolobus alascanus
TGAGGTGTCACACTCACCTTGAAGCAGCGGTGCAGCTCAGCCTCTGATTGGACGACGGCGTCAGACGTGGTCTCGGTCCGCGAGCAGAACCAACAGGGAACCAGGACGTCTCCGGGCAGCGCGGCAGAGGGGACCCTGCCCGAGGCTCCGGCCTGGTCCCGACCCGGATCGAACCGGTCCAGAATCACGGTGACCCCCTCCTCATCTGGACCGGAGAACAGGTAACACCAGAGTCAGTATCTGGACCAATCACAGCTGAGGAGGAGATACTTATCGGTTCTGATTCTTTATCGATTCCCTTATTGATCCCTGATCAGTAAACTAAAGTAGACCTACTGTACACAGCTGGTTTATTAATAATACAAATATTATTTATTATCTCTGAACACAGTGTCTGTCTGCCTGATAACATCTGACCATGTTAACATTAACTACAATACTACTGTTCTTAAAGAGGGACATCAAACAAATACTAAACTCTTCAGACGTGTACGTCTCCTAACATCTGGATAAATGATAAAACTCCTCTGAAGAAGGAAGAAGATCTAAAACCAGAAGATCTAAAACCAGAAGATCTAAAACCAGAAGATCTAAAACCAGAATATCTAAAACCAGAAGATCTAAAACCAGAAGATCTAAAACCAGAATATCTAAAACCAGAATATCTAAAACCAGAAGATCTAAAACCAGAAGATCTAAAACCAGAATATCTAAAACCAGAAGATCTAAAACCAGAAGATCTAAAACCAGAATATCTAAAACCAGAATATCTAAAACCAGAATATCTAAAACCAGAATATCTAAAACCAGAAGTGTAAAACCAGAAGATCTGAAACCAGAAGATCTGATGGATCTATCGGACTACCGGAGCCGGTTCTGGACTCCCTCCCGTAGATCCAGGTGAACTCTTACCTGCGTCGACACACACTGAACCCAGGAGGAAACACTGGAGGCGGGGCTTGTTGCTGTGACGGGCGTGACGCTGAGCCAGACGCAGAGCTTTCTCCAACAGCACCAGACGAGGCTTCCTACACACGCACACGCACGCACACGCACACACACGCACACACTGACTATAATATCTGGTTCACAGTTTACATAGAAACATGACATCATGTCCCAGCAGCAGAGCTTCACTTCCACCATGTTGGACTGAAAGCGACGACCAGACGTCAGTAAAACGTCTCCTACACAGAGACGTACTAAAGTAAAACTACATTATTTCTATTCTATTGTCATATTTAATGTCTCTACTGAAACGTCCTGTGTTGAACAATAACAATATTATAAATCTGAGGTCTGGGACGACCCACATACCTCCTGATTCTATACTATCACCTGGGTGCTGATTGTTAACTTCTTTAACTCCATGAAGGGAACAAGATGAATCAGACACTTCTAGAGACTTTTACTTTGAAAATCTCTAAATGAATCCAGTAAAAATGTTTGCTTTTCAGCATGTATGTAGTCAGAGATGTCCTGAAGTCAAATATATCAGGATCATTGTCAGGAAGTATTTATTACATTTATTATCCAGCAACCCAGAAATCAAAGAATAAAGACATTTCCCTCACAGATTAGTGGTGTGTAGCTGTGTATAGGTGTGTATAGGTGTGTAGGTGTGTGTGTGTATAGGTGTGTGTTTACCTGTGAGCACAGAGCTGCAGGTGGATCTTGTCTCCAGCAGGGCTGCCGTCCCACAGAGCCGATCTGGATTTGGGGAAACTCAGCGGAGAGAGAGAGTTCATGGTCCTGATCAACAAGAGAGGAGATCACCTGGTTTTTACTTCTCACCTTTATTCTAAATGTCGGACACATGATGATTATCTTATTGATCAACTCGTTTCATAATCTGATCTATAAAACATCAGAAACAGTCCCAGGTGGTGATGTCACCTGATCACCTGGCTGATGTGAAATCAACGCCCTGAAATCCTAAAGATATCTGAACGTCAGCGTCGACGACGTGCACAAAAAGCCTCAAAGAGCTCCGGAAACTTGTTTCAAATACACGAGACAGTAAAATACAGTAGAGCTGGTTCAGTCTGGAGCTCCAGAGGAGTCACTGAATCAACTGTTTAAGATCACATCAAATAAGTTAATCCTTTATTGATCCTCAGAGGGGAAGATCAGCACAAAGACAGATACAGACAGAAAGTAAAGACTAAATAATAAAACTAGAGTAGAAGTAAAAATAGAAACTATACAGGTCATTAGAGACAGAATTAGAAGGCAGGAGTGATGAGATAGTATTATAGATTAAACTACCATCAGTTCAAATAATACTATCTGACCCAGGTGTTGTTATCACCTGACCCAGGTGATGTTACTAACTGAACCAGGTGATGTTATTACCTGACCCAGCTGTTGATATCACCTGAACCAGGTGATGTTACCACCTGAACCGGGTGATGTTATTACCTGAACCGGGTGATGTTATTACCTGAACCGGGTGATGTTATTACCTGAACCGGGTGATGTTATTACCTTAACCGGGTGATGTTATCACCTGACCCAGCTGTTGATATCACCTGACCAGGGTGATGTTATTACCTGAACCAGGTGTTGTTATCACCTGACCCAGGTGTTGTTATCACCTGACCCAGGTGTGCTAACATTAACTCACCTTCCTGTCAGGTTCTCTGGAGTAAACACCGCTTCCAGCACTCCGGCCGGGAGAGCCTGGAGGTTCACCAGGCAGCTCATCCCGGCTGTGGCCGACAGACTGGAGCTATTAACGGTCACTAAACACCGGAAACACCGCGGGTAGTTCGGCTAACAGCTGCTAGCCTCATTAGCTTCCTGCTCGGACCGCATTAGCTCCCTCCGTTAGCTTCGTTAGCTCCGTTAGCTTCGTTAGCCCCGTTAGCTCCGTTAGCCTCGTTAGCTCCGTTAGCCTCGTTAGCTCCGTTAGCTCCGTTAGCTTCGTTAGCTCCGTTAGCCTCGTTAGCTCCGTTAGTCACTCGGCCGATAACTGAACGTTTAATAAAGTCACAAACTTTTTCTTTACTTTAGTTCTTCTGAATCTGTTGATGTAACTTTAACCGCGAACCGTCCGCAGACAGCAGCAGGCGGGAAGCTGTTTAATAATGGCGCCGTTTCTGTTCTCCACTGGCGGGGCGACTCAGCCAGCCAATAGGAAGCTCTGTCGGAGCGGCTCTGACCAATGGCGTGTCTCTTCGTATCCCTGGCGTTTTCACGGCCTGCTGAAAGAGGCTTGGACACAAGTCTTGAGCTGTGGGATTTCGCACATGCGCAGTGGAGCTGCAGCTGCGGTCGTGTTTCGGCGAATGCAGACTGCGCATGTGTTGTGACGTCACTTACACCTCCTTGGTCTTTTTCTTGTCCTTCTTGTGACGTCAGCGGCAGATTAAATCTTAAATAGAGCTCGACTCCGCCCACAGGTCGTTAAAGGACCATACCGCAGTTTATATATATATATTCAGCTTTGGATCAAAGTTATATTGTTTTTTTATAGAGCCAATATACTTATTATTATTTAATTGTAATATCATATATTTACCAGATGATATAATAATAATAATAATAATAATAGTTCAGTCCTGATGTGACCACCAGGAGGCAGCACAGACTGACAGGAAGACCGCTCCTCTCCTCCACCTCCAGTCTGACGTTCCCAGTCTAATGTTCTCAGTCTGATTTTTCCAGTCTAATATTCCCAGTCTGACGTTTCCAGTCTAATGTTCCCAGTCTGAAGACTGAGACTCAGATAAGGGGGGGCTGCTAGCCTAGCTTAGCATAAAGACTGGTAAAGGAAGAGTTTCCGAGGGTCCGTCAGCTGTGATTATTGATAACTGATCACATCTCAGTCTCTCTGATATTGAACTCTTTGATCGATTGATTGAACTGATCTCATGTTCCAGATCAGACCGGATCACTGTCACCTTTTCTACTTTTTATTGTTAAAAATAAGTAAGAGCAACTGTGTGTGTTTCTATTTCTGTCTTTATTAAACGCTAACGAACCAACAGATTTCAGGCTGGAATTAATGGATCAATCGATCGGCTCCTGGTTACCGTGGTAACAGAGTCTGATCGGTACGGAAGCCTGTTTCTGCCAAAAGTTCAATATGATGATGAAACGATTCTGATTGTTAAAACGTGACTTTTCTCAATGAGGTTCTGAACAGCAGAAACTAAAACGACTCGCTCAGTATTTTACCGTTTTTACTACAAGGTCCATTTAGTTCTGGAGCTTTCAGTCACATCACATGATCTTCCTCAGCAGTTTATTCAGCTGTCATAAAAGTCTAAATGTTTAAATCTCCATGTTTTCCTTCTCCTCCTGTCGGCTTAAAGGCTTTAAAATCTGCGGATGAAGATCATGTGATATGATCAAAAGCTCAAGAACAGCTATTAAATGGACCTTGTGGTGAATTTTAATCATTTAAATTTAATTTTAATTATTAAAAAATAACTTTCGTCTAATTTTGAAATGTTAACAATGTTTTAATTCTGAGGGTTTATTTCTTTAATTCTTTTTATCTCTTGATATTTAGTTCTTGGCAGTAATGAGCTTCCGTACTTCTGAAACACGGCTTTCATTTATGTGACAAACAAAATGATGTTTTTGTCTTCCTGCTTTCAAATATAAATTAATTTGACTAAACTGACGTCACTACGGACAACAACAACAACAACAACAACAACAACAACAACAACAACAACACAGGCAGGAAGTAGAAAACACATTCTGACCAACAGTTTCTACGTTTACACCGTTAACTTTTTACAGAAATACAACAACAACAACAACAACATCCATTCAGAGTTCAGGTGCTTCTGAGACTTTAGATGAATGATAGAAACACTGAAGCTGCAGAGTGATCGGTTATTATTATTAACTACTATTACTACTATTATTATTCCAAGATGGCCGCCTCCACTGCTGACCTCAGTGTTCATATCAGACTCTTCTTCTTCTTCTGCTGTTTAAACTGTAACATCCAGGGGGCGGAGTCAGGAGGGGCTCCTGACTCCGCCCCCTGGGGGTCAGAGGTCAGGGGTCAGTGACACACGAGGGAGGGGGGGGTGGGGCAGCTGGTTGTTTCCCACACAGGAAACAAAAGAAGTGAGATTGTATTATTAGAATACATTTATAATATTAATATATATTTTCATTTGTTTTATATTTAAATCTACAGAACCTGATTTCTGTTGACTTGTTGTTTTACAAATATTAACAAAATGTCTAACGTTCTCAGCCTATTGTTATTATTATTGTTATTATTATTAATAATAATAATAATAATAATAATAATAATAATAATAATGCACTAACTCTACTTAAAAGCAGTTCCAGTTCGCAGACAGAAAGCTGATACTTTCTGATAATGTTTTGTAAATATTAAATATATTATTATTATTATTATTATTATTATTATTATTATTATTATTATTACATATAATATATATTATATTATATTATATTATATTATATTATATTATATTATACAGTTTGTAGAGGAGGTGATGCCCTGCAGGGTTTATTACACAACAATGACCAGCTAGCTGTGCATTATTATTATTATTATTATTATTATTATTATTATTATTATTATTATTATTGTTATTATCTCTTACATATTCCATTTCTGCTCATAGATCCTCTGGATGTTTCACACTGGTCCTTTAAATATTTATGACTAAATATGCAAAAATCAGAGTTTAAAGTTTGATCAGATTTGATGAACAGAAATAGCTCGTATTACAGGACAGAAAATAAGTTTTAATACTTAATATATAATAATAATAATACACTTTAAATGTTTTCTGGTTTGATTCTTTGTGCTTCGTTGATATGTGGACACGTCCGCTCCTCTTTACAGTCTGTACAGCATGAAGAAGCTCTCCCTTTAGCTGGTAGAAAGCTCAGGAAACTGGAAATAACAGACTGTAGTTGTGAATGTGCAGCTTGATGTTTGTCTCTCTATAATATAATATATAATATATTATATATTATATATAGATATAGATATAAATATATATAAATATATATATATATATATATATATATATATATTATATATAATATATAATATATAAACTCTGGTGTTCAGATGTGGAAACACAGCAGATTAAAATCACGAGCAGCACCTGAACTCTGATTCATGATTTCTGACGTGTGAAATATTTTTAAAGGAAACAAAGAATTAATTAATTTCTCTTCTTAAATATTCGACAGCTGCTAAAGATTCTAGTTGATCTTAGTAGAAAATATCTGATTCTATCAGGATCAATAACTCCGTCTATCAGTTATTATCAGGAATATTCATCAGCAAGAATTCACTAGTACAGCATCAGGCTTTAACCTGGACCACCAGGATCCGGCTGATCCACCAGGATCCGGCTGATCCACCAGGATCCTGCTGATCCACCAGGATCCGGCTGATCCACCTGGATCCGGCTGATCCACCAGGATCCGGCTGATCCACCAGGATCCTGCTGATCCACCAGGATCCGGATGATCCACCAGGATCCAGATGATCCACCAGGATCCGGATGATCCACCTGGATCCGGCTGATCCACCAGGATCCGGATGATCCACCAGGATCCGGATGATCCACCAGGATCCGGATGATCCACCAGGATCCAGCTGATCCACCAGGATCCGGATGATCCACCAGGATCCAGCTGATCAACCAGGATCCGGTTGATCCGGTTGATCCGGTTGATCCACCTGGATCCGGCTGATCCACCAGGATCCGGATGATCCACCAGGATCCGGATGATCCACCAGGATCCGGATGATCCACCAGGATCCGGCTGATCCACCAGGATCCGGATGATCCACCAGGATCCAGCTGATCCACCAGGATCCGTATGATCCACCAGGATCCAGCTGATCCACCAGGATCCGGTTGATCCGGTTGATCCGGTTGATCCACCTGGATCCGGCTGATCCACCAGGATCCAGCTGATCCACCAGGATCCGGTTGATCCGGTTGATCCGGTTGATTCGGTTGATCCACCTGGATCCGGCTGATCCACCAGGATCCGGTTGATCCGGTTGATCCGGCTGATCCAGCTGGATCCGGCTGATCCAGCTGATCCAGCTGATCCGGCTGATCCGGTTGATCCGGTTGATCCGGTTGATGGTCCTTCATGGTGCTGACTGACTCGGTGAGACCGTCTCTATCTGCGGGGTCGCCGGTCGCTGGTCGCCGGTCGCCGGTCCCCGTTAAACCAGTCTGAAAGTCTCCATAAGTGCTGAGTCCTGATTGGCTGAAGGTTCAGATCGGTCCGTGATGACGCCGCCCGGCGCCGTTCACGCCTGTTTCCTGTACAAACACAAAGTCTACGTCCGACCCGCTCCGACTCCTTTAGGACGACGAGGTGACGTTCCCCGAGGACGCCGCCGCCGTCGTCTCCCTCGGCGAATACTCGGCCTCCTCCTTGTTGGGGTGGGAGGAGTTATCCGACTTGCTGCGGCTGAACTCCGCCCCCACGATCGGCCCGCTGAACTTGGCGTTGGGCCGGACGCAGGCGGTGCAGCACAGCAGCGTCTTGAGGAACGCGCGGCGCATCTCGTTGCTGGTCAGCGTGTAGATGAGCGGGTTCATGGCGGAGTTGAGGACGGCGAGCGCCAGGAACCACTCGGCCTTGTAGAGGATCGGGCAGCTCAGCGTCTCGCAGGCGGCGTCCAGCAGCAGCAGGATGAAGAGCGGCGCCCAGCAGGCGATGAAGCAGCTCAGCACGATGATGACGGTCTTCAGCAACGCCATCGACTTCTCCGAGCTCTTGATGTTGGCGCCGGCGTTGCCGCGGCCGTTGGACACCTTGCGGAAGACGAGTTTGCGGCTGCGCGTCCTCACCAGGGCGTAGATGCGAGCGTACAGAACCACGATGGCCATCAGGAGGATGCAGAACACGCTGGTGCAGAACAGGATGTAGGTCTTGTGGTAGAGCGGCAGCACGGTGGAGCACCGCGTCATGGACCGGATGCAGTTCCAGCCCATCACCGGCAAACCGCCCAGAACCGCCGCGATCATCCACACCGTGCTGATGAGCAGGAAGACGCGGCACGTGTTGCCGTTGTTGTGCAGCTTCATCTTCAGCATGGTGAGATGGCGTTCGATGGCGATGGCGAGCAGGCTGAAGACGGACGCCGCCAACGCCACGAACATGCTTCCTTCCCTGAAGAACCACTGAGTCGGCGTCAGCTTGTACGTGTTGGCGCCCGACAGCAGGATGTTGGCCGTGTACACCACGCCGGCCAGCAGGTCCGACAGCGCCAGGTTCCCGATGAAGTAGTACATGGGCTTGTGGAACTTCTTGGTTCTCCAGATGGTCGTCAGAACCAGAATGTTCTCCAGGATGATGAAGCAGCACACGATGATGAAGACCACCGAGTCCGCCTTCAGACCCGAGTCCAGCTCAGTCTTACGGAACTTACCGGTGTAGTTGTAGTGTTTGGAGATCAGGTCGGAGTAGCTGGGCTCAGTCATGGTCTGCAGGGGGGGCGGGGGTCCAGCAGAGTCCAGCAGGGGGGGCGGGAGTCCAGCAGAGTCCAGCAGAGTCCAGCAGAGTCCAGCAGGGGGGGCGGGAGTCCAGCAGAGTCCAGCAGAGTCCAGCAGGAGTCAAGCAGAGTCCAGCAGAGTCCAGCAGAGTCCAGCAGGAGTCTAGCAGAGTCTAGCAGGAGTCCAGCAGGAGTCCAGCAGGAGTCCAGCAGAGTCCAGCAGGGGGGGCGGGAGTCCAGCAGAGTCCAGCAGGAGTCCAGCAGAGTCCAGCAGAGTCCAGCAGGAGTCTAGCAGAGTCTAGCAGGAGTCCAGCAGGAGTCCAGCAGAGTCCAGCAGGAGTCCAGCAGAGTCCAGCAGGGGGGGCGGGAGTCCAGCAGAGTCCAGCAGAGTCCAGCAGGAGTCTAGCAGAGTCCAGCAGGAGTCCAGCAGAGTCCAGCAGAGTCCAGCAGAGTCCAGCAGGAGTCCAGCAGAGTCCAGCAGAGTCCAGCAGGAGTCCAACAGGAGTCTAGCAGGAGTCCAGCAGAGTCCAGCAGAGTCTAGCAGAGTCCAGCAGAGTCCAGCAGGAGTCCAGCAGGAGTCCAGCAGGAGTCCAGCAGGAGTCCAGCAGAGTCCAGCAGAGTCTAGCAGAGTCCAGCAGAGTCCAGCAGAGTCCAGCAGGAGTCCAGCAGAGTCCAGCAGAGTCCAGCAGAGTCCAGCAGAGTCCAGCAGGAGTCCAGCAGAGTCTAGCAGAGTCCAGCAGAGTCCAGCAGAGTCCAGCAGAGTCCAGCAGAGTCCAGCAGGAGTCTAGCAGAGTCCAGCAGAGTCCAGCAGAGTCTAGCAGAGTCTAGCAGAGTCTAGCAGAGTCCAGCAGAGTCCAGCAGGGGGCACTGTACCCTAACACTTAGTCCTTCATGTCAGATAGAGACCCTGAAGAGGAGCAGAGGGAGTCCTGATGCTGGACGACGGGGACATGGTCCTGCAGAGAGACGGACAAGACCACATCAGACCACATCAGACCACATCAGACCACATGAAACCGGTCCAAGACAACAACTGATCTCTGATCAGACAATTTCTAACTTTTAGACTCTGAAATCTGATTTATATATAAAATCTATTCTCTAATATTCATCATCATATATATATATATATATATATATATATATAAAGCTCTATATGTAATAACCTCTCTGTGTATAGATATAAATATAACTCCACCTGTATATGTCATTTATTCTTTATAATACTCTCATACAACATGTTTTATACAATATCTCATCAGTATGCAGCTTATAGTGAACTCTGATTCATCACAATATAACACATCTATATGTCTGTATATGTATATATATATATATATATATACTGTATATGTCTATTAAATACTTTATATATAAACAACATTTTAAACACCATCCGAGTCCCTTAAAGTGTAATTCCACTTTAACTAAAGGACACTTAGAGGAGTTAATAAACCATATTTAATGTTTTCATCTTTAAATGTCTCAGATTAGATCCTTTGGTTCCTTCAGGAGGAAACTAACAGAATCTCTTCATTTACAACCGTTTAAATACATCAAACATCTCGTTATCATTTATTATATTTCCGTTCTGTTTCTTATAAAATTTAAATGATAAATCACTGATTAGTTTAAATATTCTTCAATAATTCGATCCTTCAGGGTTTTTTCCACTTTTTCACTTCGTCACTTTAGTATTATTAGTTTATTATAGGTTAAAATTAAAGTGTATTACAGGTTAATATTAAATTGTATTACAGGTTAATATTAAAGTGTATTACAGGTTAATATTAAATTGTATTACAGGTTAAAATTAAAGTGTATTACAGGTTAATATTAAATTGTATTACAGGTTAAAATTAAAGTGTATTACCAGTTAATATTAAAGTGTTTTATAGGTTAATATTAAGGTGTATTATAGGTTAATATTAAAGATTATTATAGGTTCATATTTATAGTTTTAGTAGTTGTTAAACCCGTTAAAGTCCCTGATGTGTTTTATTCTCCGTTAAAAACCGGATTTCTTCCGTCGAACCGACGAGTTGAAGCTCAACGAGCCGCAGAATCAAAGTCAACAGAAACTCGATTAAACTGGTTTAACTGGATCCGAAAGGTTCTACTGAGGTTCTACTGAGGTTCTACTGGAATAAAAACCCGTTTAAATGAAGATTAGAGAGATTTTACCTTCAGAGTCGCTTCAGGAGGAGAAAAGAGTCCGAGAGGCTGAGAGAGGCTGGAGACACACACACACACACACACACACACACACACACACACACACACACACACACACACACACACACACACACACACACTCACACACACACACACACACACTGAGGATGATGATGATGATGATGATGAAGATGATGATGAAGATGAAGATGCCCTCCTCGTTATATTTCCGCTCTTTTATTCTAAGTGATCAATAATGTTAATAATAATGATTATTATCAAATAATCTGATAAAATAAACTGTAACATACTTCCTTTGAAAATATTCTAACACTTACTCAACCCGGAGCTTTCGACCACATCAGCAGCTCTCATACATCTGAGATCAATAATTAATGTTCATGCTGATTATTTCTATTGATTTTCTTCAAAGAACAAACAACAAGCTCATTTTATTTTCTATGAATCCTGTTGGATGGAATAATGGAATAAAAATAATATGAAAACATCATGTGTTTATGCAAATCACTTATTAAAAATAATAATAATAATAATAATGATTATTAATAAAGAGAAATAAACAAATAAATGTGCAGTAAACAAAATATAGTAAACAAAGTAAAGATGTCAATAAATAGAAATAAACATTCTCAACTATGAACATGAGATAAATAATAATAATAATTCTTATGATTAATTATAATAAATAATAATAATAATAATAATAATATTAATAATAATAACAGGCTGAAAACTTTAGACATTTTGTTAATATTTGTAAAACAACAAATCAACAGAAATCAGGTTCTGTAGATTTAAATATAAAACAAATGACAATATATTAATATTATAAATGTTTTAAAATAATACAATCTCACTTCTTTTGTTTCCTGTGTGGGAAACAACCAGCTGCCCCCCCCCCCTCCCTCGTGTGTTGCTGACCTCTGACCTCTGACCCCCAGGGGGCGGAGTCAGGAGCCCCTCCTGACTCCACATTCATCTAGTCTACTTTCATCTAGTCCACTTTCATCTAGTCTACTTTCATCTAGTCTACTTTCATCTAGTCTACTTTCATCTAGTCTACTTTCATCTAGACTACTTTCATCTAGTCTACTTTCATCTAGTCCACTTTCATCTAGTCTACTTTCATCTAGTCTACTTTCATCTAGTCTACTTTCATCTAGACTACTTTCATCTAGTCTACTTTCATCTAGTCTACTTTCATCTAGTCCACTTTCATCTAGTCTACTTTCATCTAGTCTACTTTCATCTAGTCCACTTTCATCTAGTCTACTTTCATCTAGTCTACTTTCATCTAGTCTACTTTCATCTAGTCTACTTTCATCTAGTCTACTTTCATCTAGACTACTTTCATCTAGTCCACGTTCATTGAATCCACTTTCATCTAGTCCACTTTCATCTAGTCCACTTCCATCTAGTCCACTTTCATCTAGTCTACTTTCATCTAGACTACTTTCATCTAGTCCACTTTCATTTAGTCCACTTTCATTTAGTCCACTTCCATCTAGTCCACTTTCATCTAGTCCACTTCCATCTAGTCCACTTTCATCTAGTCCACTTTCATCTAGTCCACTTTCATTTAGTCCACTTTCATTTAGTCCACTTTCATCTAGTCCACTTTCATCTAGTCCACTTTCATTTAGTCCACTTTCATCTAGTCCACTTCCATCTAGTCCACTCCCATCTAGTCCACTTTCATCTAGTCCACTTTCATCTAGTCTACTTTCATCTAGTCCACTTTCATCTAGTCCAC
The DNA here is from genome assembly GCA_916701645.2 of Sebastolobus alascanus. Taxonomy (NCBI): domain Eukaryota; kingdom Metazoa; phylum Chordata; class Actinopteri; order Perciformes; family Sebastidae; genus Sebastolobus; species Sebastolobus alascanus. Next base: position 237,429 of record CAKAOJ020000367.1, read on the forward strand.
TTTCATCTAGTCTACTTTCATCTAGTCCACGTTCATTGAATCCACTTTCATCTAGTCTACTTCCATCTAGTCCACTCCCATCTAGTCCACTTTCATTTAGTCCACTTTCATCTAGTCCACTTCCATCTAGTCCACTTCCATCTAGTCCACTTCCATCTAGTCCACTTCCATCTAGTCCACTTTCATCTAGTCCACTTTCATTTAGTCCACTTCCATTTAGTCCACTTCCATCTAGTCCACTTCCATCTAGTCCACTTTCCTACGAGTGGCTGTAACAGAAGGTTTTCCTCTTTCAGCTGTTCAACGTCACATGATGTTTTCATACATTTCTACCATTGATGAGCGAGGAAGAAATCAGGACCGGGACCAGAACCAGGACCAGAACCAGAACCAGGACCAGGACCAGGACCAGGATTGGGATCCCCAGCGTGGCGAGCTAACGCTGGGAGTCATAAAGGGACGTTCCTGTTTAACTTCCAGTAAATAATGATGTGTTGATGCTTCAGGACAGGAAGTGATGTGACATCACAACAGGATGTGATGACATCATAAACACCTCACACCTCTGTGGGCTGATGATGTTTGTATCTTTATTAACAGAAGCTCAGAAGAGGTGCATTGTGGGATCAGCTCCGTGGAATGCCTGCGCTGTGACCTCACTTCCTGTCCAGGCGGCTCCATTGTTCCAGACCTTCAGGTCAACTGGTCGCACTGGAACAGCTGGTTAACGGCCGCCGGGGTCGAGCTGACCCAACTAACAAAACATTTCAGAAATGACTCATTGGAAAAATATATTCCCAGTATGGTCCCAGTAAGGTTCTCCTCGTGTTCCAGTCAATATTATATTCCCAGTATGGCTCTGGTCTAATGATATATGATCTTAATATATTCCCAGTGTTCCCACTATCATCCCAATATATTATCAAGAGATCTACATTAAGATTCTACTTTATTCCACTATGGTGGCAGTATCATTTCAGTACATTCCCAGTATGGTCCCATTAAATTCAAATGTAGATCCAGTTACTATATTCCCACCTTCATTATCCCAGTGTTCCCAGAATGATCCCATTATATTACCAACTGGTGCCAGTATAAGCCTGATACATTCCCAGTATGATCCCAGTAGTATATTGAGAGTATGTGAAAACTTACTGGTGATATGCTGGGAACATACTGGTTTGTTGGACATCCAGTATGAGTCCACGGCTGGTTTCCAGTTTGCTGCTCAGAGTCTGAACATGGAGCTGAGATGGGGGGGGGGGGGGTGGGGGGGGGGGAGGGGGGGGGGGGGTGAAGGGGGTTGTGGGTAACAAAGGCCTCTCTCCTCGGAGCTGCTGACTGTATTCAGACTCTGCATAGCTGAGCGTCACCATGACGACGGCTGGAGGGAACCAGGGGGAACCGAGGGAACTGAAGAACAGGATCACCTACAGACCCACAAACACACACACACTTTAACTCGCCTTGTTCTTATCTTTGAGCTTTGACCTTTGAGATTCTTGGTCTTAGTCTTGGTCCTGGTTCTGGTCCTGGTTCTGGTTTACAGTGGTGGTCTATGAGGAAAATGCTTTTTGGGCTGCAGGGGGATTTTTCACTGCAGTACCACCAGTGACCACTGGATATAATGGAAGCAAGGGAGGGTAAAGGGGTATAGAGAGGGGTACAGGGGTATAGAGAGGGGTACAGGGGTATAAAGAGGGGTACAGGGGGGTACAGAGAGGGGCACAGAGGTATAGAGAGGGGGTACAGGGGTATAGAGAGGGGTACAGGGGGGTACAGAGAGGGGCACAGAGGTATAGAGAGGGGTACAGGAGTATAAAGAGGGGTACAGGGGGGTACAGAGAGGGGCACAGAGGTATAGAGAGGGGGTACAGGGGTATAGAGAGGGGTACAGGGGGGTACAGAGAGGGGCACAGAGGTATAGAGAGGGGGTACAGGGGTATAGAGCTGGGGTACAGGGGTATAGAGAGGGGGTACAGGGGTATAGAGAGGGGTACAGGGGTATAAAGAGGGGTACAGGGGTATAAAGAGGGGTACAGGGGGTATAGAGATGGGTACAGGGGGGTATAGAGAGGGGTACAGGGGGTATAGAGAGGGGTACGGGGTATAGAGAGAGGTACGGGGGTATAGAGAGGGGTACAGGGGGGTATGGAGAGGGGTACAGGGGGTATAGAGATGGGTACAGGGGGGTATAGAGAGGGGTACAGGGGGTATAGAGAGGGGTACAGGGGGTATAGAGAGGGGTACAGGGGGTATAGAGAGGGGTACAGGGGGGTATGGAGAGGGGTACAGGGGGTATAGAGATGGGTACAGGGGGTATAGAGAGGGGTACAGGGGGGTATAGAGAGGGGTACGGGGTATAGAGAGAGGTACAGGGGGGTATAGAGAGGGGTACGGGGTATAGAGAGAGGTACAGGGGGGTATAGAGAGGGGTACGGGGGTGTAGAGAGGGGTACAGAAGGGTATAGAGAGGGGTACGGGGGTATAGAGAGGGGTACAGGGGGGTATAGAGAGGGGTACAGGGGGGTATAGAGAGGGGTACGGGGTATAGAGAGAGGTACAGGGGGGTATGGAGAGGGGTACAGGGGGTATAGAGAGGGGTACAGGGGGGTATGGAGAGGGGTACGGGGTGTATAGAGAGGGGTACAGGGGGGTATAGAGAGGGGTACAGGGGGGTATAGAGAGGGGTACGGGGGTATAGAGAGGGGTACAGGGGGTATAGAGAGGGGTACGGGGTATAGAGAGAGGTACAGGGGGGTATGGAGAGGGGTACAGGGGGTATAGAGAGGGGTACAGGGGGGTATGGAGAGGGGTACAGGGGGTATAGAGAGGGGTACGGGTTGTAGAGAGGGGTACAGGGGGGTATAGAGAGGGGTACGGGGTGTAGAGAGGGGTACAGGGGGGTATAGAGAGGGGTACAGGGGGGTATAGAGAGGGGTACAGGGGGGTATAGAGAGGGGTACGGGGTGTAGAGAGGGGTACAGGGGGGTATGGAGAGGGGTACAGGGGGTATAGAGAGGGGTACGGGGTGTAGAGAGGGGTACAGGGGGGTATAGAGAGGGGTACAGGGGGGTATAGAGAGGGTTCGGGTTGTAGAGAGGGGTACAGGGGGGTATAGAGAGGGGTACAGGGGGGTATAGAGAGGGGTACGGGGTGTAGAGAGGGGTACAGGGGGGTATAGAGAGGGGTACAGGGGGGTATAGAGAGGGGTACGGGGTGTAGAGAGGGGTACAGGGGGGTATAGAGAGGGGTACAGGGGGGTATAGAGAGGGGTACGGGGTGTAGAGAGGGGTACGGGGTGTAGAGAGGGGTACAGGGGGGTATAGAGAGGGGTACAGGGGGGTATAGAGAGGGGTACAGGGGGGTATAGAGAGGGGTACAGGGGGGTATAGAGAGGGTTCGGGTTGTAGAGAGGGGTACAGGGGGGTATAGAGAGGGGTACGGGTGTAGAGAGGGGTACAGGGGGGTATAGAGAGGGGTACAGGGGGGTATAGAGAGGGGTACAGGGGGGTATAGAGAGGGGTACGGGGTATAGAGAGGGGTTACGGGGTGTAGAGAGGGGTACAGGGGGGTATAGAGAGGGGTACAGGGGGTATAGAGAGGGGTACGGGGTGTAGAGAGGGGTACAGGGGGGTATAGAGAGGGGTACAGGGGGGTATAGAGAGGGGTACGGGGTGTAGAGAGGGGTACAGGGGGGTATAGAGAGGGGTACAGGGGGGTATAGAGAGGGGTACGGGTTGTAGAGAGGGGTACAGGGGGGTATAGAGAGGGGTACGGGGTGTAGAGAGGGGTACAGGGGGGTATAGAGAGGGGTACGGGGTGTAGAGAGAGGTACAGGGGGGTATAGAGAGGGGTACGGGGTATAGAGAGGGGTACGGGGTGTAGAGAGGGGTACAGGGGGGTATAGAGAGGGTTACGGGGTATAGAGAGGGGTACGGGGTGTAGAGAGGGGTACAGGGGGGTATAGAGAGGGGTACAGGGGGGTAAAGAGAGGGGTACGGGTTGTAGAGAGGGGTACAGGGGGGTATAGAGAGGGGTACGGGGTGTAGAGAGGGGTACAGGGGGGTATAGAGAGGGGTACAGGGGGGTATGGAGAGGGGTACGGGGGTATAGAGAGGGGTACAGGGGGGTATGGAGAGGGGTACAGGGGGTATAGAGAGGGGTACAGGGGGGTATGGAGAGGGGTACAGGGGGTATAGAGAGGGGTACAGGGGGGTATGGAGAGGGGTACGGGGGTATAGAGAGGGGTACAGGGGGGTATGGAGAGGGGTACAGGGGGTATAGAGAGGGGTACAGGGGGGTATGGAGAGGGGTACAGGGGGTATAGAGAGGGGTACGGGGGTATAGAGAGGGGTACAGGGGGTATAGAGAGGGGTACAGGGGGGTATAGAGAGGGGTACAGGGGGGTATGGAGAGGGGTACAGGGGGTATAGAGAGGGGTACAGGGGGTATAGAGAGGGGTACAGGGGGGTATAGAGAGGGGTACAGGGGGGTATGGAGAGGGGTACAGGGGGGTATAGAGAGGGGTACGGGGGGGTATAGAGAGGGGTACAGGGGGTATAGAGAGGGGTACAGGGGGGTATAGAGAGGGGTACGGGGGGGTATGGAGAAGAGGCTGAGTGGCGCCATATCCAGGTCTGCTGTACTTGGTCCTGGTCATTTACCGTGCCTTCATCTTCAGTCCTGGTCCTGGTCTCAGTCCTGGTCCTGGTCTCAGATATTTTTCTGCAGTGAAACTTAAACTGAACATCTGCAGCCTGTAATTATGGTCTGGACCGACTGTAACAGGAAAGCATTAGCCAGCTTCTTCCTCTCTGACTTCCTGTGATGTGATTCGTTGTTTCCCTGGCGGTGAGGAATGTGGCGGTTCGCCATCGTTTCCCTCTGGGGGGGGGGGGGTTAAAGTGAACATGAAGAAGAGCAAACATGGCTGCTGAGAGCGTTTAGTTTCAATCTGTGTGTGTGTGTGTGTGTGTGTGTGTGTGTGTGTGTGCGTGCGTGCGTGCGTGCGTGCGTGCGTGCGTGCGTGCGTGCGTGCGTGCGTGCGTGCGTGCGTGCGTGCGTGCGTGCGTGCGTGCGTGCGTGCGTGTGTGTGTTGTGTTTCGAGCTTCAGTGTTCACAACAAACACCACAGAAGAAGACCTCACCGTTCTGGACCTTTTGATCATATCATGTGTCTCCAAACTCAAGACGTTTAGAGTCTCATCAGGGTCCTGGTTCACAGTCTGGTCCTGGTTCAGAGTCTGTTTCTAGGGTATAGAGAGGGGTAAAGGGGGTTATAGAGAGGGGTATAGAGAGGGGTACAGAAGGGTATAGAGAGGGATATAGGGGTATAGAGAGGGATATGGGGGTATAGAGAGGGATATGGGGGTATAGAGAGGGATATAGGGGTATAGAGAGGGATATGGGGGTATAGAGGGGGATATAGGGGTATAGAGGGGTATAGGGGTATAGAGGGGGGTATGGGGGTATAGAGAGGGGTATAGGGGTATAGAGGGGGGTATGGGGGCTGTTGGGGGTGTTGAGGCCTCTTAGCATTCAGCAGAGCTCTCATTAGACATGCAAAGCTGCAGAGTTGGAGCTGCTGGCCTGAATGAGTCGCCTTTGTCCTGTAATTGGAGATGGTTCTGTGGGAGCCACAAAGAAACCAGGCCCCCCCCCCCCCCCACTCTGATTCACCCCCCCCCCCCCCACTCTGATTCACCCCCCCAGTCTTCTCTGATTCCCACTCAGTGAGTTTCAGCGTTCCCTCTCAGTTCTTCTATGACAGGTGTGTCACCACGACACCACAGCGGTTCAGGAATAGTTTCCCCACAACGTTCAGCCAACACGTCACCTGTCAACACCTCTGAGAGTTTATGATGATGTTTAGAGAGGTTCTATATGAGTTTAGTGATGATATGATGATGGGTTTTAGATGGAGGGTATGTTTATGGTTTAGAGAGTTGGTATGAGAGGTTGTTACTGAGAGGCATGATGGGTTTTAGAGTGTTTTAGGGGTTCACTATAGGTTTATGAGGTATAGGTTTAGAGGTCTACTGGGTTTTACTGATGAGGTACTGATGAGTTGCTCTTCTGATGGTTTGTGAGTCCCTTAGCTTCACCTGAGAGCTCTCATTAGACATGCATAAGTTCCTGCACTGATGGATGTTCTGGCCCTGATGAGTCTCCTTTCCCTGTATTGATGTCTTCTGTGATGTTCCACCAAGCCACCAGGTCCCCCCCGATCCTCCCCCCCCCCACTCTGATTTCCCCCCGTCCCCCCCCCCACTCTGATTCACCCCCCAGTCCTCTCTGATTCCCACTGAGTGAGTTTCAGCGTTCCCTCTCAGTTCTTCTATGACAGGTGTGTCACCACGACACCACAGCGGTTCAGGAATAGTTTCCCCACAACGTTCAGCCAACACGTCACCTGTCAACACCTCTGATGATGTTCTTTCACCTGATGATGTTCTCTCACCTGATGATGTTCTTTCACCTGATGATGTTCTCTCACCTGATGATGTTCTCTCACCTGATGATGTTCTCTCACCTGATGATGTTCTTTCACCTGATGATGTTCTTTCACCTGATGATGTTCTCTCACCTGATGATGTTCTCTCACCTGATGATGTTCTTTCACCTGATGATGTTCTTTCACCTGATGATGTTCTTTCACCTGATGATGTTCTCTCACCTGATGATGTTCTCTCACCTGATGATGTTCTCTCACCTGATGATGTTCTCTCACCTGATGATGCGACGCTTTCCTTGCAGTTCCAGCTGAACCGTGAAGGTCGACGTTCTGCTGATATCTGACCCTCACATCAGGAAATCCTGTAAGGACTCAAACCTTTAAATGTAGTAAATAATCAAACATACTGAGAGTTTCTGTCTCATTTCCTCTTCCTGTCTTATTTCTGTCTAACCTCTAACAGGTAAAGAAGCCTTTATTAAGAATCCACAACAGGTGTGATTAATGACCAGATCCTGTAATGTGTGACTTCCTGTCATGAACTGATGAAGCATCACGTTACATTAAAGGCTCAGTAATCATCACAGCCAGAGTTATAACCTCCTATAGTCCTAATTACAGAGAGAGAAAACCAACATCCTGTCACATGGTCACATCCAGCCGGATCTGTGGACCTCTGAGAGATAGATGGATAGATGGATAGATAGATAGATAGATAGATAGATAGATAGATAGATAGATAGATCTATCTACACATTCACAACCTGAACAGAAACTTCTGTCAGCTCCTTAAAGAAACATCTTCAGAGTATAATTCGTCACTTTTCACATAAAGGAAGTGAGTAACAATCAGCTGATCAGAGGTCAGATTAAACGTCCAGACGGTTTTAATCTGATTCTTTATCCGTTTAATCCTGTTTCTGTCTCACCAGTCATGTGACCTCCTCACACACCTGAACTCACCGAGAGGTCGTTTCATGTTTAGTTCAGATTCTTTTTGTTTACACTAAATATAAAGTCTCACATCCTGTCTGAGCTCTCTGCACAGACTTTTCAAAATAAAAGTCATGCGCCCTAATACATAGTTTGTTTACTGAAGCAGATAGAAATATTAGAAAAATACTATTATCATTTTAAGGCAGCGACATACTTGGTGATGATGTATAAATCACATATAACTTCATATCAGAGCTCTAAAGTGTTTTCATCCTGAAGTTAAAATCTTCATCATCATTCAATCATTAGTTCATCATTCAAAGTGACCTTTAACATCAATCATCATCAAAAGTATTTATTTTTCTTCTCAATTTTATAATTTATCCCAAACTCTTTCATTTTAAAAAGTCATTTTATTGTTTGTTTTTTATTATTATTTAATATTTGCATGTTTGTTTTGATTTTGATGTTAACAATGAAGCTGAGTTAAATTAAAGTATTTTTTATATGTCAAGTAGTAGCATTTGGTGAAAAAACAAGATTTTGCATTTGGGCCCCCAAAAGCTGGAACCGGCCCTGCTAGCTGGAACCGGCCCTGCTAGCTAGGACCGGCCCTGCTAGCTGGAACCGGCCCGGCCCTGCTAGCTGGAACCGGCCCGGCCCTGCTAGATAGAACCGGCCCTGCTAGCTAGGACCGGCCCTGCTAGCTGGAACCGGCCCGGCCCTGCTAGATAGAACCGGCCCTGCTAGCTAGGACCGGCCCTGCTAGCTGGAACCGGCCCGGCCCTGCTAGATAGAACCGGCCCTGCTAGCTAGGACCGGCCCTGCTAGCTGGAACCGGCCCGGCCCCGCTAGCTGGAACCGGCCCCGCTAGCTGGAACCGGCCCCGCTAGCTGGAACCGGCCCCGCTAGCTGGAACCGGCCCCGCTAGCTGGAACCGGCCCCGCTAGCTGGAACCGGCCCCGCTAGCTGGAACCGGCCCCGCTAGCTGGAACCGGCCCCGCTAGCTGGAACCGGCCTCGCTAGCTGGAACCGGCCCTGCTAGTTGGAACCGGCCCGGCCCTGCTAGCTGCGTCCTAAAGTTGGAGGAGCTGCTGGACAACACGCTCCTGTCATGGGGGGGGGGGCAGCATGGTGCCACGGACAACATGTGATGGAGAGATCTCACTGCAGCCTTATTACCCAGAAGGGATGAAGAGGAGATTTGACTCCTCGTAGTTAACGTAACGTTATCGTCGGCTCACTCACCGTAAATGCAAACGTCGGCTGCTGACTCGTTAGCGAGCGCTAACTGTAACATTACCGTTAACATCAGACAGTCTATCGTTAGATAACTGGTAACCTTAATACTGGAAAGTTTAACTCATTGATTTTTTTGAATAATTTCCTGTTGCTGTTGCGGCTGTCGTGAGGTCAGAGGTCGGCAGTATGTGCTGTGTATGTGTGTTTATGTTGTCAAGGAGGTTTAGTAACAGTGCGCAAAATTGGATTTCATCCTCCCCGATCATATTTCCTTCGACGACGGGACGATCTTAAGCTCGAGCCCTGAATATGTTGTCTCTTTCTGTTGGTTATCGATGGCACTTTTCACACCTCATACATGGAGGAGGTTCAGTCTGCAGAGAAACAGTTAACAGAGACGGAGCGTCGATTCTCTGGATGACTGGAGCCGAACAAGCTCTGAAACACAGCAACAAAAGACCACGATCCTCCTCTGCACCCCCCCCCCCCTCACCCCCCCCCCCCCCTCCTCCTCCTCCAGGAGAGGAGCCCATTATGTAACCCACCAACCATCCCAGTCATTAACTGGTTCCCAGTTAAAAGAGTGAAGGGGATGGGGGGGGGGGGGGGTCACGTGGTCCAAAGAGGCTTGTTTACCACAACAAGGGGCGAACGAGGGAGAAACAGCCTGTGAAGAGAGAGAGAGAGGGGGGTGGGGGGGGGGGGGTGGGGGGGAGAGAGAAGCAGCTTTTCCCACCGACTCATTCACAACTCAACTGCTTTCACACGCCGCGCTGCCGACCGCCGTCACCATGGAAACAGCCAGAGAGAGACAGAGTGGACGAACATCTGACCAACCAATCAGCCGTTTGGGGTCCAGTCTGTCATCAGGACTAGAGGGGACCATGAGGGGACCGTGAGGGGACCGTGAGGGGACCATGAGAGGACCATGAGGGGACCATGAGGGGACCGTGAGGGGACCATGAGAGGACCATGAGAGGACCATGAAGGGACCATGAGGGGACCATGAGGGGACCATGAGGGGACCATGAGGGGACCATGAGGGGACCATGAGGAGACCATGAGGAGACCATGAGAGGACCATGAGGGGACCATGAGGGGACCATGAGGGGACCATGAGGGGACCATGAGGGGACCATGAAGGGACCATGAGGGGACCATGAGAGGACCATGAGGGGACCATGAGAGGACCATGAGGGGACCATGAGGGGACCATGAGGGGACCATGATGGGACCATGAGGGGACCATGAGGGGACCATGAGGGGACCATGAGGGGACCATGAGGGGACCATGAGGGGACCATGAGGGGACCATGAGGGGACCATGAGGGGACCATGAGGGGACCATGAGGGGACCATGAGGGGACCATGAGAGGACCATGAGGGGACCATGAGGGGACCATGAGAGGACCATGAGGGGACCATGAGAGGACCATGAGGGGACCATGAGAGGACCATGAGAGGACCATGATGGGACCATGAGAGGACCATGAGGGGACCATGAGGGGACCATGAGGGGACCATGAGAGGACCATGAGAGGACCATGAGGGGACCATGAGGGGACCATGAGGGGACCATGAGGAATGAGGATAAAACCAGAACGCTTCATTCTGGTCACTCCTCAGATTGAGACGCATTACAGACCCAAGACCTGAACCCCCAAAGAGTCTCTTCATTCAGCTGGTCCTGACACTCACTGATCAAATAACTACCAGTACACACCAGTACTGTCCCAGTACTGTCCCAGTACACACCAGTACTGTCCCAGTACACACCAGTACTGTCCCAGTACAGACCAGTACTGTCCCAGTACACACCAGTACTGTCCCAGTACACACCAGTACTGTCCCAGTACAGACCAGTACTGTCCCAGTACACACCAGTACTGTCCCAGTACTGTCCCAGTACTGTCCCAGTACACACCAGTACTGTCCCAGTACTGTCCCAGTACTGTCCCAGTACACACCAGTACTGTCCCAGTACACACCAGTACTGCCTCCCAACCACCAATCACAGTAAACCAAACTATTAAAACAACACAAGAGGCGTCTCTGGAACAACAAAACTATCTGTTCACTGTCAGAGACCCACCGTCCCACCAGACAGAGGACGACTCAACACCTGAGACAGGTGAGCTAGACACCTTAAAATGGGACAAATATAATAATAACAATAATAATAATAATAATAATAATAATAATAATAATAATAATAATAATAATAATAATAATAATAATAATAATAATAATAATAATAATAAATAAGGAGTGAAATGCAAAGGGAAAATCATGCATAAATAAATAAATACATACATTTAAAAATAAATACAAAATAAATATAAATAATAGCAAAAATTATTAAATAAATAAGAGTTACAGTAAATGCAAAAATAAATAAATAAAAATAAATGTAAAAAACAAATTAATTAATTAAAAAATGTATAAAAATAAATACACAAATAAATTTAAGGGAAAATTAAACATAACAGTAAATAAATAAGTGAATTAATGGAAATGAAAATAAATAAAGATGCAAATTAAAACAGATATATCAATTTACGTCACATTTTATCAATTAATTAATGGCTACATTTATTTTTAATATTATTTTTGCTGCATTTAATGACATATGTATTGATTGATTGATTTTGGATTTTGGTAGTTTCCATTGTGACTGTACATTGTGAAACCCAAAGACAGGCTGTTCAGATCGGCTCAGATTAAATCCACCTCTCAGATGTGATGCTGTTGTCTCTCTGGAGCTGCTCATCTTCTCTTCTTAACCACGAGGAGCAAACAGGACGAGTTTCAAGTTAGGATTTTATAGAAAAATAATTATTAATAATTATTTGTGCGCCGAATTAAAGATAACATCAAATTGCACCAGAAAATATATATATGAGTTATTTTATTACTATGCAAAGCTCTGCCACGTGCAAAGCTTTCAGGAATACACAGAGTGGTTAATGCAGTCTGGGCGTTCTGTGCAAAACAAGCACGTAACGTACCGCAGCTGCAGCTGTCGTGCACACAAACACTTTACGGCTTACCGTATTCCGGTCCGTGCAGTGAGAGTACACGTGAAGCAGGAACAGAGTGAAGTTAAACTGATTAAAGCAGGAACACAGAGAAGTGAACAGGCTGATAAAGCAGGTTTTCTGGTGTTCTGGAGCCGCAGAGAGACACCGACTCTCCCCGCAGAGTGCAGCCGGCAGCATGCTGTATCTGATCGGCCTCGGGCTGGGAGACCCGGAGGACATCACGGTGAAGGGACTGCAGGCCGTGAAGAGATGCTGCAGGGTTTACCTGGAGGAATACACCTCCATCCTCACGGGGGGGAGGGAGGCTCTGGTGAGAACCCACCGACACGCCCACTGACACACTAACCAGCTAACCAACTAACTAACCCACCGAGACGCCCACTGACACACTGACCAACTAACCAACTAACTAACCCACTAACTAACTAACCCACTGACACAGAGGGTTCAACACGTGGAGTCCTGTTCTTTAGAAACAGGTATATATAAATATTTATTACACGGCTGTGTTGAATACTCGATTCTGATTGGTCAATCACGGCGTTCTGCGGTCTGTTATTTCTGTATTACAGACCGTTGCTATGTATAGCAGACCGTTGCTATGTATAACAGACCGTTGCTATGTATGACAGACCGTTGCTATGTAGAACAGACCGTTGCTATGTAGAACAGACCGTTGCTATGTAGAACAGACCGTTGCTATGTAGAACAGACCGTTGCTATGTAGAACAGACCGTTGCTATGGGCGCAGCTCTGATGTCGGACTCTGGCGGACCGTTTTTGCGTCAAAATATTGATTTCTTCAGTAAGTAGCCGTGTAATAAGCGGGATAATGTACAGCTAGCGGGTCATTGTAGTGAAAGAATCCCCTTCAGGGCGATGCTGCATCGCCCTGAAGGGGATTCTTTCACTACAATGACCCGCTAGCTGTACATTATCCCTTACATATAGAGCTTTAAACTCTCACCTGTTGAGTTCCACAGTTTTATTAAAATCTTCAAGTTAAAGCTGCAGTAGGCAGATTAGAGCAAATGTGATTAAACAAAGTTATTTTTTTCACTATATGGTGACAGTAGAACATGAAACAGGTAACCTGAGTTAAATCCTGTTCCTCTGTGTCCTACTGTGTCCTCCGGTGCTCCTAACGGCATCTGAAGGATTTCGCTTACCGGAGGAAAACAAGGTCCGCTGCCCAGCTGCAGTCTATGAGAGCCGGCTGTCAATCACTCTGAACTCCGACCAAACGGTCAAACTAGGCAGCGCTGATCAGATATGAATCAATATTCTGTTACTGTAATGACTATTTCTCTCCTCAGATGTTCTCAGAATCATCTTGGAGTTACTGTTTAGCTGTAAAATGAGAAAGTTTGTGACGCGGCCGCCATTGTAAAATCTGTTGAAGGAAGCCAAGTTCTGGTCACATGACCGGAGCACAGCCAATAGGAACGCTCTCTCTCTCTCTGAAATGACCTGTGATTGGTCAAAATCTGCCGTCACGGGCTAGATTTGTTCTAAAGCCTGAAAACAGAGACATGAGGAGGAGCAGAAGTCTAGTTTTCTCTCAGAACACTTGAATTACAATATGCTGAAAGGTTATTATGGGATGTTTGGTATATATATATATATAAATATATATAAATATATATATATAGAGTGACACACCATCAATACCCTGCTAAAGTGTGTTAGCTCCTTTAGCAGTGTGTTAGCTTCTTTAGCAGTGTGTTAGCTCCTTTAGCAGTGTGTTAGCTTCTTTAGCAGTGTGTTAGCTCCTTTAGCAGTGTTAGCTCCTTTAGCAGTGTGTTAGCTCCTTTAGCAGTGTGTTAGCTTCTTTAGCAGTGTGTTAGCTCCTTTAGCAGTGTGTTAGCTTCTTTAGCAGTGTGTTAGCTCCTTTAGCAGTGTTAGCTCCTTTAGCAGTGTGTTAGCTCCTTTAGCAGTGTGTTAGCTTCTTTAGCAGTGTGTTAGCTTCTTTAGCAGTGTGGTATCTGTTACTTGTCCTCAGGAGGAGTATTATGGGATGGAGCTGATCCTGGCCGACAGAGATCTGGTTGAACAGAGGGCTGATGAGATCCTGAAGGATGCTGACGTGAGCGATGTGGCGTTCCTGGTGGTGGGCGACCCGTTTGGGTGAGTCACGTTGTCCACGTATCAGGAGCGTATGAGCTGCGTGCAGCAGTAGCAGCAGCAGCAGCTCGTATTGATCTCACAGTGCTGAGGTCTGCTGTGTCAGCACTCGGAGAGTTTGATGTGACCACAGAGCTGCTCTCAGAGCAGCTGGGCCTTCATTTGGGCTCATTTCTCCCCAAAACCACCAGATTTCTCTCCGAGTTAATAACAGAGTGCAGAGCGTCTGCAGCTCGCGGTCTGAAACACCGAAACTCTGTTGACATTTGTTCATATGAATGTTGGTTTTACAGTTTACATGAAAAGAGAAGTATGTTCTTTTTTTGTTCAGCTAAAAACTAAAAATGGTCTTTCTTTCATCACACTGGTTTAACCTCGTCTGTGACCTCAGCATCTGTACGGTACTGTGTGATCCGATCACCGTGTGATCCGGTCACCGTGTGAACCGGTCAACGCGTGATCCGGTCACCGCGTGATCCGGTCACCGCGTGATCCGGTCACCGCGTGATCCGGTCACCGCGTGATCAGGTCACCGTGTGATCCGGTCACCGCGTGATCCGGTCACCGCGTGATCCGGTAACCGCGTGATCCGGTCACCGTGTGACTAGTATGTCTCTTATCTGTCTTTATTTACTGAAATGATTGTTCTATCATATGCTGTATAGTGTTTTCTTTATATGCTAATTCTTTCTACGATGTGTCGTCCTGCAGAGCGACCACCCACAGCGACCTGGTGCTGAGAGCAGTGCATGCTGGGATACCGTACAAAGTCATCCACAACGCCTCAATCATGAACGCCGTGGGCTGCTGCGGACTGCAGGTGCGTTAAAACAGGGAGACACACAGAGAGATCATCATCATCATCATCATCATCATCATCATCATCATCTGGTCCTTTTGTTCTGTGAAACTTTATTGAAGTAATCGAGGGAATCATATTAATTCTTTCACTAAATATTTCTGATGCAACAATTTTAACAGAAATGTTTTTTAATGAATTGATAAGCTGCTGGACAGAATAAATACGAGTTACTTATAATACAGAATATGAACTGACGGTTGTCAGTCTAAGTTAACGTTTTATTTTTTATAAGTAGGAAACGTCTCTAATGAGCAGATTTCTACCTGATTCAGGTTTTACAGGAGAGATGGTAGAAGGTCGGAGATAATGTGTGAAATCATATTAAATACTTCCAACTAAAACTTGATCAAATACAGGAAATAAGTCCCAAACCTTTGAGTCTGTGTTGAACCGGACCTGGGACTCAGTCTGTGTTGAACCGGGCCTGGGAGTCAGTCTGTGTTGAACCGGACCTGGGAGTCAGTCTGTGTTGAACCGGGCCTGGGAGTCAGTCTGTGTTGAACCGGGCCTGGGAGTCAGTCTGTGTTGAACCGGACCTGGGAGTCCGTCTGTGTTGAACCGGCTTCAGTGACACAGCTCAGAAACCGGGCCTGGGAGTCAGTCTGTGTTGAACCGGGCCTGGGAGTCGGTCTGTGTTGAACCGGACCTGGGAGTCGGTCTGTGTTGAACCGGGCCTGGGAGTCGGTCTGTGTTGAACCGGGCCTGGGAGTCAGTCTGTGTTGAACCGGACCTGGGAGTCAGTCTGTGTTGAACCGGGCCTGGGAGTCAGTCTGTGTTGAACCGGGCCTGGGAGTCAGTCTGTGTTGAACCGGGCCTGGGAGTCCTGTTGTCCCATCTGCTGATGAAGCTCATCAATAACTGACCTGTCAGAGCAGCAGCCAATCAGAGAGCAGCACCCAGCTGTCCACTCACAGATTAGCATTAATGCTAACGGAGCATCTCCACTGGGAGGTCGTTAATATGCTAATGAGGGGCGGAGTATGCAAATGAGCTCTCTGTTCCCTCCAGTGGGAGTCAATCCCATCAGCCCCTGCTCTCTGGGGACCCCCCCCCCCACTATGACCCTGTATGGGGGGGGGGGGTAACCCTCATACCCTGTATGAGCTGAACACAGACTGATGAATCCAGAATAAACTCTACTGTAGTAACCGTTGGTAACCAGCTGTTGTTCTGTAACTCTACCAGATTAAATTCACACACCAGATGTTTTATTCACATCTGGAATAGTTTGAATGAAATGATTGAATGGCCCCTCAGTGTTGCATGATGGGAGAATCCTGTTGAACTTGATTAGTTTTCAGTGAGCCTCAGTGATCATTACTGATGTAAATACTGACCTCTGACCTCTGACCTCTGACCTGTGTGTGTGTCAGCTGTATAACTTCGGGGAGACGGTGTCGTTGGTTTTCTGGACGGAGTCGTGGAGACCGGAGAGCTTCTACGACAAGATCTGTAAGAACAGAACAGCTGGACTACACACACTCTGTCTGCTGGGTGAGACACACACTACACACTACACACTACACACTACACACTACACACACACACACACACACACACACACACTCTGTCTGCTGGGTGAGACACACACTACACACTACACACTACACACTACACACTACACACACACACACACACATACACACACACACACACTCTGTCTGCTGGGTGAGACACACACTACACTACACACACAACACTACACACTACACACACACACATACTCTCCTCTCTCAGAATCAGTCGTCTCCGTCTCAACCTGAGAACAGAGACCGTGGTGCGTTCAGGGACTGAAATGAAGAAGAAGAAGAAGAAGATGGACCGGTTATGTTAAGGTGGACCGGTGAGATTCTGTCTGGATCTCACTGAATCAGAACCAGCTGGACGGTGCGTTCAGGGTTGAGCAGGTTTTGCCTGGAGCGCCACCAGGTGTCTGTTTATCCAGAGCAGACCACCATCAATCAGTCTACCCCCCCCATCACACTGAGACCCCCCAGAGACCCCCCCCCCCCCCCCCCATCACACTGAGACCCCCCAGAGACCCCCCCCCCCCCATCATCACACTGAGACCCCCCAGAGACCCCCCCCCCCCATCATCACACTGAGACCCCCCAGAGACCCCCCCCCCCCATCATCACACTGAGACCCCCCAGAGACCCCCCCTCCCCAGTCCTGAGGGAGCTGGACAACCTGCTGCTGACCGTTGCTGTAATGAGTATCTCAGCTGGTTCTTCATATTTATTATATATATATATTATATTTATTAGAGGAAACAAAAGAATAAAAGACCATAAATACACAGACAGACACTCATCCATCATCCGTCTGAATAACTCCAGCTTAACATTAAGACTCTAAGGGTAGTAGTAAGGGTAGTAGTAATGGTAGTAGTAGGGGTAGTAGTACATCCAGTCTTTGTACTCTTGACGTGTTTTATTTTGTTTATGCTGCAAAACATAATTTCCTCACAATAAAGAACTGAACTGGGTTGAAATAAGACTTGAAACTGTGACATAAATATTACTAAAAATACTATAAATAACATACTGAACATTAATATTTATACTACAAGTACAATATACTAAAATGTATTTGAATAATTCAATTTAATTTAATCTGAATCTAATGTGTTTTTATTGACAGATATTAAAGTCAAAGAGCAGAGCATCGAGAACATGATGAGGTAAGAACCAGAACCAGATCCAGAACCAGATCCAGAACCAGAACCAGAACCAGATCCAGATCCTCCTCTGGGTTTATCTGATGTCTTTCACAGCTCTCAGCTGATGATGTCATGATGATGTCATCCAGCTGGTAGCTATTTTCTAAGCGTGTGTGAGGTGAACCTCAGTGTGGTGGCAACAGGATAAGATCAGGGACTCAGAGCTGCTGATCTCAGAGCTGCTGATCTCAGACCTGCTGATCTCAGACCTGCTGATCTCAGAGCTGCTGATCTCAGACCTGCTGATCTCAGACCTGCTGATCTCAGACCTGCTGATCTCAGACCTGCTGATCTCAGACCTGCTGATCTCAGAGCTGCTGATCTCAGACCTGCTGATCTCAGACCTGCTGATCTCAGACCTGCTGATCTCAGACCTGCTGATCTCAGACCTGCTGATCTCAGAGCTGCTGATCTCAGAGCTGCTGATCTCAGAGCTGCTGATCTCAGACCTGCTGATCTCAGACCTGCTGATCTCAGAGCTGCTGATCTCAGAGCTGCTGATCTCAGAGCTGCTGATCTCAGAGCTGCTGATCTCAGACCTGCTGATCTCAGAGCTGCTGATCTCAGAGCTGCTGATAGTCAACATAGTATCGCATGTTATAAAATGTCCTATAAAGATATATTAATATTAATATAATATTACAGTTATAACCCAAACTTTGCGGTGAAACATCCAAATAATTCTTCGAAAGTACAATTCAAAGGATACCTGTAAAGTTGTTTTTAAGGGTTTTCTGTCCCTTAAAAACAACTTAATCTCTGCAGAAACCACAATTAAAACTCCTTGATGAAAAATAATCCATTAATAGATTTTTTTTTTGTATTAATTGTAATTGAAATACATTAAGGTTAAGTTCAGGTCATTTGTCCTAAATCTGATGGATTTCTCAGATATTTCTCATTTTTATTAAGAAGGTTGAAGCCTGTAAAATCCACATGATGAATGAAGTGTTTTATGAAATGCTTCAGTGTGATGATTGATTTATTCATCTATTGACGATTTATTGATCGATTGATTTCAGAGGGAAGAAGATCTACGAGCCTCCTCGCTTCATGACGGTCAGTCAGGCTGCAGATCAGCTGATCCAGATCATCCAGAGGAGGAGGGCGGAGGGGGCGGAGCTAGGTGAGTGACAGCTCCTCAGCTGTCTTCTGATTGGCTCAACAGATCACACACACACACACAACTGTTGACTGAACTAAGGGCCACTGTTAGGGGAAAGTGTAATACTTAAAGATTTATTTTGAGGAAAAAAATGGTAAAAATTAGAGGAAAAAAGTAATGCAAAAAGTTAAATGTACAAGATAGTCATCATATTTTCAAAAGTAAGATTCGTGAGAATAAATATTTTTTAGAATAAAGTCGTAATAATACTTTGAAAGACAAGTCAAATTTTAAGAATATTTGTAATATTTTGAGGAAAAAAATTGAAATTTACAAGTCATCATATTGGAAATAAAATGGTAATATTTGGAGAAAATTCAAAAAATGTAAAAAAAAATATTTTGCGATAAAGTCGTAATATTTCAAGAAAACTGGTAAAATTTATGACAGTCTTAATATTTCCGAGATGTAAGTTGTAATATGTTGTGAAAAAAGTTATTAAATTGAATCATATTGAGGAAGAAAATGTGTCGGTTTTTCTTCCCGACAGCGACTCGTATTCTCCGTCATACCGCATGTCGTCATGTCTGCGGTACGACGACATGCGGTGCGACATTTTCAGGGTTCAAGATTGTGAATCTTTATGGATAAAAATGATTCATTATGTTGATGTTAAACAACGTTGTCGTTTTGTCTGTGAGTTGATACTAATGTCTGTTAGCGAGTTGATGCTAATGTCTGCTAGCGAGCTAATGCTAATGTCTGTTAGCGAGTTGATGCTAATGTCTGTTAGCGAGTTGATGCTAATGTCTGCTAGCGAGCTAATGCTAATGTCTGTTAGCGAGTTGATGCTAATGTCTGCTAGCGAATTAATGCTAATGTCTGTTAGCGAGTTGATGCTAATGTCTGCTAGCGAGCTAATGCTAATGTCTGTTAGCGAGTTGATGCTAATGTCTGTTAGCGAGTTGATGCTAATGTCTGCTAGCGAGCTAATGCTAATGTCTGTTAGCGAGCTGATGCTAATGTCTGCTAGCGAGTTGATGCTAATGTCTGCTAGCTAGCTAATGCTAATGTCTGTTAGCGAGCTGATGCTAATGTCTGCTAGCGAGCTAATGCTAATGTCTGTTAGCGAGTTGATGCTAATGTCTGTTAGCGAGTTGATGCTAATGTCTGCTAGCGAGCTAATGCTAATGTCTGTTAGCGAGCTGATGCTAATGTCTGCTAGCGAGTTGATGCTAATGTCTGCTAGCTAGCTAATGCTAATGTCTGTTAGCGAGCTGATGCTAATGTCTGCTAGCTAGCTAATGCTAATGTCTGTTAGCGAGTTGATGCTAATGTCTGCTAGCGAGCTAATGCTAATGTCTGTTAGCGAGTTGATGCTAATGTCTGTTAGCGAGTTGATGCTAATGTCTGCTAGCGAGTTGATGCTAATGTCTGCTAGCTAGCTAATGTCTGCTAGCTAGCTAATGCTAATGTCTGTTAGCAAGCTGATGCTAATGTCTGCTAGCTAACTAATGCTAATGTCTGTTAGCGAGTTGATGCTAATGTCTGTTAGCGAGATGATGCTAATGTCTGCTAGCTAGCTAATGCTAATGTCTGTTAGCGAGCTGAAGCTAATGTCTGGTAGCGAGTTGATGCTAATGTCTGCTAGCTAGCTAATGCTAATGTCTGTTAGCGAGTTGATGCTAATGTCTGCTAGCGAGTTGATGCTAATGTCTGCTAGCTAGCTAATGCTAATGTCTGTTAGCGAGCTGACGCTAATGTCTGCTAGCTAGCTAATGCTAATGTCTGTTAGCGAGTTGATGCTAATGTCTGTCAGCGAGTTGATGCTAATGTCTGCTAGCGAGCTGATGCTAATGTCTGTTAGCGAGTTAATGCTAATGTCTGTTAGCGAGTTGATGCTAGTGTCTGTTAGCTGAAATGTGGCTGTGCTAACGAGTGTTGTTATTTCACTCACGGATGTAAACGTGTCCTCTGATGAGTGCGTTGTCCTCTCCAGGTGTGACGGAGGACACGGTGTGCGTGGGCGTGGCCCGGCTCGGCGCCGACGACCAGACGATCCGCGCAGCGACGTTACGTCAGCTGCTGTCATGTGACCTCGGCAGTCCGCTCCATTCGCTGGTTGTCACCGGTCGACTCCACCCGCTGGAGGTGGACATGCTGCGAGTGAACGCAGAACCAAACGCACTGCAAAACCTCAACATGATCGACAGCTCCACCTACTGCTCCTAACACACACACACACACGCACACACACGCACACGCACACACACACACACACACACAAACAGACACGCACACACAATGTCGACAACGACGAAAACAATGACGACGACGGCCACACACAGAGCATCATCAGCGTAACCATGACAACGTCTGTATACACTGCCGTGATGTCATCAATAAAGATGGAGGTCAATAATCAGAGAAACAGAGTTATTATTTATTACAGTTGAAAAAAGAGCGACTGGTCACATGGTCTGGTCACATGGTCTGGTCACATGGTTTGGTCACATGGTTTGGCACATTAAAAACACAGTGACATCACAGTCAGCAGGACCAATCAGCTGGCAGCAGTCCGGTCCCAGCAGTGATGTCAGAAGGGGGAGGGGCTCAGATTGTCTCTGATTCATGATGAAGGCACTTACCCAGAATGCTTTGCTCCAGTCTACAAAGTGCAGCAGGGGAGGGGGGGGGGGGAGGAGTCTGAGTTTGACTGGAGCATCATGGGAGTTCAGTCTAGTTCTCTCTGCCCCCCCGCTGCTGTTAGTCTGAGCCTCAGAGATCACCTGATTGGTCCCAGGTGTTCAGAGGAGGAGGAGCTTCTACATGTGGGGTCAGAGGTCACCTGCAGCAGGCTGAAGGTGATTGGTCCCTGGTGTTCAGAGGAGGCGGAGCTTCTACATGGCGGCCACGTCGATCTGAACGTACAGCTGTCGAACGCCAGCCTGAAGACACAGAGACAACAGGTCAAAGTACTACTACTAATACTACTACTACTACTACTGAAGACACAGAGACAACAGGTCAAAGTACTACTACTAATACTACTACTACTAATACTACTAATACTACTACTACTGAAGACACAGAGACAACAGGTCAAAGTACTACTACTACTACTACTACTACTACTACTACTGAAGACACAGAGACAACAGGTCAAAGTACTACTACTACTACTACTACTACTACTACTACTACTGAAGACACAGAGACAACAGGTCAAAGTAGTACTACTACTACTACTACTACTACTACTACTACTACTACTATTACTACTGAAGACACAGAGACAACAGGTCAGTACTACTACCACAACAGAGTGACAACAGGTAAAAACTATTACAAGTACTACTTGTGGTGCGTTCAGGTACCTGTGTGAGGCTGTGGTGCGTTCAGGTACCTGTGTGAGGATGTGGTGCGTTCAGTTACCTGTGTGAGGCTGTGGTGCGTTCAGGTACCTGTGTGAGGATGTGGTGCGTTCAGTTACCTGTGTGAGGATGTGGTGCGTTCAGGTACCTGTGTGAGGATGTGGTGCGTTCAGGTACCTGTGTGAGGATGTGGTGCGTTCATGTACCTGTGTGAGGCTGTGGTGCGTTCAGGTACCTGTGTGAAGATGTGGTGCGTTCAGGTACCTGTGTGAAGATGTGGTGCGTTCAGGTACCTGTGTGAGGATGTGGTGCGTTCAGGTACCTGTGTGAAGATCTGGTGCGTTCAGGTACCTGTGTGAGGATGTGGTGCGTTCAGGTACCTGTGTGAGGCTGTGGTGCGTTCAGGTACCTGTGTGAGGATGTGGTGCGTTCAGTTACCTGTGTGAGGATGTGGTGCGTTCAGGTTCCTGTGTGAGGCTGTAGTGCGTTCAGGTTCCTGTGTGAGGCTGTGGTGCGTTCAGGTACCTGTGTGAGGATGTGGTGCGTTCAGGTTCCTGTGTGAGGCTGTGGTGCGTTCATGTACCTGTGTGAGGATGTGGTGCGTTCAGGTTCCTGTGTGAGGCTGTGGTGCGTTCAGGTTCCTGTGTGAGGCTGTGGTGCGTTCAGGTACCTGTGTGAGGCTGTGGTGCGTTCAGGTTCCTGTGTGAGGCTGTGGTGCGTTCATGTACCTGTGTGAGGATGTGGTGCGTTCAGGTTCCTGTGTGAGGCTGTGGTGCGTTCAGGTTCCTGTGTGAGGCTGTGGTGCGTTCAGGTACCTGTGTGAGGATGTGGTGCGTTCATGTACCTGTGTGAGGCTGTGGTGCGTTCAGGTACCTGTGTGAAGATGTGGTGCGTTCAGGTACCTGTGTGAGGATGTGGTGCGTTCATGTACCTGTGTGAGGCTGTGGTGCGTTCAGGTACCTGTGTGAGGATGTGGTGCGTTCAGGTACCTGTGTGAAGATGTGGTGCGTTCAGGTACCTGTGTGAAGATGTGGTGCGTTCAGGTACCTGTGTGAGGATGTGGTGCGTTCAGGTACCTGTGTGAAAATGAGGTGCGTTCAGGTACCTGTGTGAGGATGTGGTGCGTTCAGGTACCGGTGTGAAGATGTGGTGCGTTCAGGTACCTGTGTGAAGATGTGGTGCGTTCAGGTACCTGTGTGAGGATGTGGTGCGTTCAGGTACCTGTGTGAGGATGTGGTGCATTCAGGTACCTGTGTGAAGATGTGGTGTGTTCAGGTACCTGTGTGAAGATGTGATGCGTTCAGGTACCTGTGTGAAGATGTGGTGTGTTCAGGTACCTGTGTGAAGATGTGGTGCGTTCAGGTACCTGTGTGAGGATGTGGTGCGTTCAGGTACCTGTGTGAGGATGTGGTGCATTCAGGTACCTGTGTGAAGATGTGGTGTGTTCAGGTACCTGTGTGAAGATGTGGTGCGTTCAGGTACCTCTGTGAGGATGTGATGCGTTCAGGTACCTGTGTGAAGATGTTGTGCGTCTGGCTGAGGATCCAGCGTGTGTCGGCGTCCGGGGCAACCAGCAGCTTTAATGTTCCGATGTAAACGTCCGTACACAGAGTCCAGAAGTGAGGCTCCTGCAGGTTATAAACTCCCTGCAGCTGCTGCACCTGAACACAACACAGGAAACCAGGAATTAGACTGATCCCTGACCACGGATGGACATCCGTTGTGAACGGATGATGGCGAGCAGTCACGCACATCACATGACCCATCTCATATAACAACATTATAATACAGTGAAGAAGAAAACTGTAGCGGGGGGGGGGGGTGATGTCATACGAGTGAATCCAGTCATTAGACGGGAGACGCTCAAGGTGGTGCTGGGGGCGTGGCCTAATGTGGGCGGGGCCTATACTCACCCTCTGGTAACACTCTGGCAGGGCGTGGCCTAATGTGGGCGGGGCCTGTACTCACACTCTGATAGGGCGTGGCCTAATGTGGGCGGGGCCTGTACTCACACTCTGACAGGGCGTGGCCTAATGTGGGCGGGGCCTGTACTCACACTCTGATAGGGCGTGGCCTAATGTGGGCGGGGCCTGTACTCACCCTCTGGCAGGGCGTGGTCTAATGTGGGCGGGGCCTGTACTCACACTCTGATAGGGCGTGGCCTAATGTGGGCGGGGCCTGTACTCACCCTCTGGCAGGGCGTGGCCTAATGTGGGCGGGGCCTGTACTCACCCTCTGATAGGGCGTAGCCTAATGTGGGCGGGGCCTGTACTCACCCTCTGGTAACACTCTGGCAGGTTCTGGTCCAGTGACGGAGGCGTTCGCTGCATCAGGATCCCGATGGACTCTCTCAGTAACGGCACCACGCTGAGGGTCAGAGGTCAGAGGTCAGAGAGGACGCACTGAGCATATGTGAACACTAACAGCTGATTCAGAGGCTCCGCCCCTCAGTGACATCACAACCCTGGACACTCACAAAAACAGATGCAGCTAGTACTACTGCTTATAGTACTACTACTGGTACTATAAATGGTACTACTACTACTACTATAAAGTACTTCTGTGATGTATAGACAGTACTACAGCTACTACAGTCTGGTACTGGTGAGTCGGACTCTGTAGAGCAGCTCAGATCCTTCTGAAGAATCTGTGGATTTTGGAGCGTCTGTAACCTGATGCCTGTGGTTGTGTGTCGGCCTCTCAGCTGACCACAGATCTGCTCTGCTGACTGTTTAAATCTGCAGCTGCGTTCACTTCCAGCCTATCAAACCACAGCAGCGCACATCAACTCCATTTATCACCGGGGCTTCTGGGAAATCTGACCGCTGCATTTACATCCAGAGGATGCCGGACTCCAGAGCTGGTTCCAGTTCCATACCGGTGGTTTGGCCCGTTGGACTCCAGACCTGGTTCTAGTTCCATACCGGTGGTTTGGCCCGTTGGAGCCCATTAACTACTAGCTGAACATTCTTTACATTAGTGGAACCGGATTGTTCCAAAGTCTCCGTCAGGGTTTAGACAGCAGCTGAAACCTGAGAGATAATCCATCACAGGCACTGTTTAATTTAGTTTTCAAAGTTATGTTACCGTCACATGGAGAGGAGAACAGAGAACGTGAAGGAACGTGAAGGAACGTGAAGGAACGTGAAGGAACGTGAAGGAACGTTAAGGAACGTTAAGGAACGTTAAGGAACGTTCCCTCAGTGGTGTGTTCAAGGTAGCTCTGACATCTTATAACTGCAGGTTTTTAATGTAAGAAATGACCAAAGTCACATCATAATTCTCAAAATTTCTATGTTTGCTTATCTGCCAGAGTTGGTTAGTTCTCATCAAAAAGGGTTCTAGGCATCATTGAGGAAGTTCTAGGAGTTTCTTAGGAGGTTATAATAATTAGAAATGTTCTATTGGTCTTTAAGGAGGTTCCACTGGTCAGTGTGGAGGATGCAGTGGTCATTAAGGAGGTTCCTGGGGTCCTTTAAGAGGTTCTATAGGTACTTTAAGATGTTCTAGTGGTCATTAAGGAGGTTCCTGGAGTCCTTTAAGAGGTTCTATAGGTACTTTAAGAGGTTCTAGTGGTCATTAAGGAGATTCCTGGAGTCCTTTAAGAGGTTCTATAGGTACTTTAAGATGTTCTACTGGTCACTGAGGATGATGGTCCTTAAGTTACTTTTTTTATGGGTACTTTGTTCTAGTGGACACTACACCATAAACTACACCGTACACTACACCGTACACTACACCGTACATTACACCATACACTACACCGTACACTACACCGTGCATTACGTGCACTACACTGTACATTACACCGCACACTACACTGTACATTACACCGTACATTACGTACACTACACCGTACACTACACCGTGCATTACGTGCACTACACTGTACATTACACCGCACACTACACTGTAAATTACACCGTACATTACGTACACTACACCGTACACTACACCGCATACTACACCGTACATTACGTACACTACACCGTACACTACACCGCATACTACACCGTACATTACGTACACTACACCGCACACTACACCGTACATTACGTACACTACACCGTACACTACACCGCACACTACACTGTACATTACACTGTACATTACGTACACTACACCGTACACTACACCGCATACTACACCGTACATTACGTACACTACACCGCAAACTACGCACACTTCACCGCACACTACGTACACTACACCGTACACTACACCGTACATAACGTAGACTACACCGTACACTATACTTTGTATAGTATGTCGAAAATTTTAGGAATAAAAAGTCATAATATTGTATGGCGAAAATTTTTACAAAAAAACTTCATAGTATAGTATGTTGAAAATTTATGAAAAAAAGTCATAGTATAATATGTCGTAAATTTCCACAATAAAAAGTCATAGTATTGTATGTGTCGAAAATTTTATGAAAAAAAGTCATAGTATTGAATGTTAAAAATGCTATGAAAAAAAAAGTCATATAGTTTGTCGGAAATGCTCACGAAAAAAAAGTCATAGTATCGTATGTCGAACATTTTGTGAATAAAGTCATAATATTGTATGTCGAAAATTTTTACAAGATAACGTCATAGTATAGTATGTCGAAAATTTATGAAAAAAAGTCATAGTATAATATGTCGTAAATTTTCACGAAAAAAAAGTCATAGTATAATATGTCGAAATTTTCACGAAAAAAAAGTCATAGTATTGGATGTCGAAAATTTTATGAAAAAAAGTCATACTATAGTATGTCGAAATTTTTTGAAAAAAAGTCATAGTATAATATGTTGAAAATTTTTACGGAAAGTCATACTATAGTATGTCGAAATTTTTTTGAAAAAAAATCATAGTATAGTATGTCGAAAATTTTATGAAAAAAAAGTAATTGTATATGTTGAACATTTTTACGAAAAAAGTCATATTATTGTATGTCGAAAATTTTATGAAAAAAAAAGTCATACTATAGTATGTCGAAAATTTTATGAAAAAAAAGTCATACTACAATATGTCGAAAATTTTTACGAAAAAAGTCATAGTATTGTCTGTCGAAAATTTTATGAAAAAAAAGTCATACTATAGTATGTCGAAAATGTTTACGAAAAAAAAGTCATACTATAGTATGTCGAAAATTTTTACGAAAAAAAAGTCATACTATAGTATTTCGAAAATTTTATGAAAAAAAAGTCATAGTATTGTATGTCGAAAATTTACTTTTTCATATACTTTCTTTTCGTGAATTTTCGACATACAATACTATGACTTTTTTTTTGTAAAAATTTTCGACATACAATACTATGACTACAGCTACTATCTGCAGTGGAAACATGGCTGGAGAAAAGGACCTGGTACCAAAAGTGAGTGGAGTTGAGTACAACCGTACAGGAGGTGGAACCGTAGAACCGTACCATGAGGTGGAACCGTAGAACCGTACCACGAGGTGGAAACACGGCTTATGAGAGGTTGTTTATGAGGCTTCATCATCACATCAAACAGAAATCAATAAATGTGTGAAATGACTGAAAGTAACTGAAGTGTTCCAGGTCTACTCTGAGGAACGTTAGAGTACTACTACTACTACTAATAATAGTAATAATAATAGTAATAGTAACAGTAGATGAAGAGGGTATATAGCTGTTTACAGATACATATATATATATATACATATATATTTTCAGCTACCACAGTATCATATTTTATTTCTGTATTTGAACTTTAACTTCATTATTTGATGTCTTTGACTCTCAGTCTTTCTTTTATAAATGTTGTAGCAGCGTTGCTACGACAACAGCGTGAGGAATAAAGAGGTGAAAGTAGAGTGTGAGGATCACCTGACTCCGATGAGGAGGGCGATCAGCATGGAGCAGATCGGGTCGGCGATCATCAGGTCGTATCTCTGCATCAGCAGAGCGGAGATGATCACGCCGACGCTGCCCAGAGTGTCAGCGATGATGTGGAGCAGGACGCCTTCAACACACACACACACACACACACACACACACACACACACACACACACACACACACACACACACACACACACACACACACACACACACACACACACACACACACACACACACACACACACACACACACATACACACATATACACACACACACACACACACATACACACATTACAGTGAATATTTTACATACTGGTCCTTTAAACTTTATGACAGATCATTGTTCAGATAATTCAGTGAGTTCTTAGAAGAATTTGATCAGTTTATTCTAAGTTTCTCAGAAGACCTGAGGATCTGTGATGGAGTGTGAGCGCCGCCCAGTGGACACTGCTGCTCTCTGCTCAGAGAATACACAGCACTGATGATCAGGAAACATTATATATACTATATATATTATATTATATAATATATAATATATAATATATATGTATATATATATATATATATATATATATATATATATATATATATATATATATATATATATATATATTCTGTATTTTAGTTCACTTATTTGAATTATATATTTTGTCTTATTGTTGTGTACACAAGTACATATAAATATGTGTATTTGATATATTTGTCTTCTATTCCTCATCGGTGACCAAACTGTGTTTTTAAACTGAAGCTCCACATGCGGTTCTCTATGATCTGAGTCCTGTAGCGTGCAGCGTGCAGCGTGCAGCGTGTAGCGTGCAGCGTGCAGCGTGCAGCGTGCAGCGTGTAGCGTGATGTGGTGGAGAGGTGGGACGTTCTCACCCTGCAGGATCTGTTTGCTCGGTGCACTGCTTTTCCCCGGAGTGTGCAGCAGCTCGTCTGCAACAACAAACACAAGAGATTTAAAATGATGAAGTGATTTTAAAGAACATCTTGACGATGAGACGAAGAACGTCGAGACACTAACGAGACCGTCGAGTCCGTTCTGTCGCTGCAGACTCTCACCGCGATGGCGTGGCTCATCGTGGCCACCGTGGCTGTGTCCGTGTCCACCGTGACTGTGTCCGTGTCCATCATGTCCATCATGTCCATCATGACTGTGTCCGTGTCCTCCGTGACTCCGCGAGTCTGCATGTTTGTTCTGGTGGTCGTGTCCTCCGTGTCCTCCGTGTCCTCCATGAGTCACACTGCCGTTAAACAGAGAGTGGCTGTGACCGTGACCTGAGAGACAGACGGGTAGAGAGGTGAGGTTCTACTGAAGAACACTCAGGTTCTACTGAAGCACAGTAAGGTTCTACTGGTTCTACGTGGTTGCAGTGAGGTTCTATATGGCTGCAGTGAGGTTCTACATGGTTGCAGTGAGGTTCTACATGGTTGCAGAGAGGTTCTACATGGTTGCAGTGAGGTTCTACATGGTTGCGGAGACATTCTACATGGTTGCAGAGAGGTTCTACATGGTTGCAGGGAGGTTCTACATGGTTGCAGAGAGGTTCTACATGGTTGCAGTGAGGTTCTACATGGTTGCAGAGAGGTTCTACATGGTTGCAGAGAGGTTCTACATGGTTGCAGAGAGGTTCTACATGGTTGCAGAGAGGTTCTACATGGTTGCAGTGAGGTTCTACATGGTTGCAGAGAGGTTCTACATGGTTGCAGTGAGGTTCTACATGGTTGCAGAGAGGTTCTACATGGTTGCAGTGAGGTTCTACATGGTTGCAGAGAGGTTCTACATGGTTGCAGAGAGGTTCTACATGGTTGCGGAGACATTCTACATGGTTGCAGAGAGGTTCTACATGGTTGCAGAGAGGTTCTACATGGTTGCAGTGAGGTTCTACATGGTTGCAGAGAGGTTCTACATGGTTGCAGTGAGGTTCTACATGGTTGCAGAGAGGTTCTACATGGTTGCAGAGAGGTTCTACATGGTTGCGGAGACATTCTACATGGTTGCAGAGAGGTTCTATATGGTTGCAGGGAGGTTCTACATGGTTGCATGGAGGTTCTACATGGTTGCATGGAGGTTCTACATCGTTGCGGAGACATTCTACATGGTTGCAGTGAGGTTCTACATGGTTGCAGAGAGGTTCTACATGGTTGCAGTGAGGTTCTACATGGTTGCAGTGAGGTTCTACATTGCTGCAATGAGGTTCTACATGGTTGCAGAGAGGTTCTACATGGTTGCAGGGAGGTTTTACATGGTTGCAGTGAGGTTTCACAGATCTTGGTTCTACTCAGTAATGTTCTAGACGTTCTGCAGATATTACCTTCCTCTCCATGAGAGTGTCCGTGGCCTCCGTGCTGGAACACAAAGATCCCGACCAGGTTGACGAGCAGACCGGCTATAGAGACAGGAAGGAGCCGGTCGTGGTGAACGTCAGGAGGCTCCAGAGCTCTCTGACAGGGAGACAGGTTCATACAGAGAGACAGACAGGTTCATACAGAGAGACAGACAGGTTCATACAGAGAGACAGACAGGTTCATACAGAGAGACAGGTTCATACAGAGAGACAGACAGGTTCATACAGAGAGACAGACAGGTTCATACAGAGAGACAGACAGGTTCATACAGAGAGACAGACAGGTTCATACAGAGAGACAGACAGGTTCATACAGAGACAGACAGGTTCATACAGAGAGACAGGTTCATACAGGGAGACAGGTTCATACAGGGAGACAGGTTCATACAGAGAGACAGACAGGTTCATACAGAGACAGGTTCATACAGAGAGACAGACACGTTCATACAGAGAGACAGACACGTTCATACAGAGAGACAGACAGGTTCATACAGAGAGACAGACAGGTTCATACAGAGACAGACAGGTTCATACAGAGAGACAGACAGGTTCATACAGAGAGACAGACAGGTTCATACAGAGAGACAGACAGGTTCATACAGAGACAGACAGGTTCATACAGAGAGACAGACAGGTTCATACAGAGAGACAGACAGGTTCATACAGAGAGACAGACAGGTTCATACAGAGAGACAGACAGGTACCTCGACTCCCTCAGAGAAGATGAAGAACGCTGTGAAGATGAGGAAGAGTCCGTTGACGAAGCCGGCCAGAACTTCTGCTCTGACATACCTGAAACACACTGAGGTCAGACCTGACTAACAGAGCACAGATCATCACTGTCAGACCTGACTAACAGAGCACAGATCATCACTGTCAGACCTGACTAACAGAGCACAGATCATCACTGTCAGACCTGACTAACAGAGCACAGATCATCACTGTCAGACCTGACTAACAGAGCACAGAGAGATGGTCTCACCCGTAGGAGAAGCTGTCGTTGGATCTCCACCTGGAGATGACGGAGGCTGCCAGACCTGCCAGCAGAGCGGTGCAGTCAAAGAACATGTGGAAGGAGTCTGAGATCAGACCTAAACTGAAGAGGAAACACACAACACACAAGTCAAACACACACATCAAACACACACACAACACACACATCAAACACACACATCAAACACACACATCAAACACACACACATCAAACACACACACACAACACACAAGTCAAACACACACATCAAACACACACATCAAACACACACACATCAAACACACACACACAACACACACATCAAACACACACATCAAACACACACACATCAAACACACACACAACACACACGTCAAACACACACGTCAAATATTAAGGGTTGTCCGATCGATCGATCACCGTTCATTATCAGATCATATTCGTTCTAAATAGTTTGATCGGTGCTCTCTATAAAGGCTGATCACAGGATGCAAAACAATTTCTCTACACGCCGCTGAGCTATACAGCTACTGTAGCTAATGTTAGCTTAGCATTAGAGGGGACTACCTATACAGCTACTGAAGCTAACATTAGCTTACCATTAGAGGGGACTACCTATACAGCTACTGTAGCTAATGTTAGCTTAGCATTAGAGGGGACTACCTATACAGCTACTGTAGCTAATGTTAGCTTAGCATTAGAGGGGACTACCTATACAGCTACTGTAGCTAATGTTAGCTTAGCATTAGAGGGGACTACCTATACAGCTACTGTAGCTAATGTTAGCTTAGCATTAGAGGGGACTACCTATACAGCTACTGTAGCTAATGTTAGCTTAGCATTAGAGGGGACTACCTATACAGCTACTGTAGCTAATGTTAGCTTAGCATTAGAGGGGACTACCTATACAGCTACTGTAGCTAATGTTAGCTTAGCATTAGAGGGGACTACCTATACAGCTACTGTAGCTAATGTTAGCTTAGCATTAGAGGGGACTACCTATACAGCTACTGAAGCTAACATTAGCTTAGCATTAGAGGGGACTACCTATACAGCTACTGAAGCTAACGTTAGCTTACCATTAGAGGGGACTACCTATACAGCTACTGTAGCTAATGTTAGCTTAGCATTAGAGGGGACTACCTATACAGCTACTGTAGCTAATGTTAGCTTAGCATTAGAGGGGACTACCTATACAGCTACTGTAGCTAACATTAGCTTACCATTAGAGGGGACTACCTATACAGCTACTGTAGCTAACGTTAGCTTAGCATTAGAGGGGACTACCTATAGAGCTACTGTAGCTAACATTAGCTTAGCATTAGAGGGGACTACCTATACAGCTACTGTAGCTAACATTAGCTTAGCATTAGAGGGGACTACCTATACAGCTACTGTAGCTAACATTAGCTTAGCATTACAGGGGACTACCTATACAGCTACTGTAGCTAATGTTAGCTTAGCATTAGAGGGGACTACCCGGAGTTAGAGCAGATGTTTGATGTTGAAAACATCTGGAATGATTATAGAATACAAC
>CAKAOJ020000367.1:280000-305000 GCA_916701645.2 Sebastolobus alascanus
TCAGTTTCATCTACAGAGTTCGTCTATTAGTCTTCAGGACGTCACCGTGGTTACGGGCTGAGACGTCCTGAAGACTTCCAGTAAACTCTGAGGGAGACAGAAGTGAAAGAGAAAGAGCAGCTGCTGAATCACTGGAAAATCCCAGGAAGTCTGATCAGGTTCCAACAACACGAGAGAAGAAATAAATATCTTTAATAAAGCAGAGAGAGAAAAACCAGAAACATCACGGTGAGTTATCAGGAGGACCAGACCGCTTCTTCTTCTTCAGTTCACTGATCCAGGTTCAGTTAAAGGGACAGTTCACTGATCCAGGTTCAGTTAAAGGTTCAGTTCACTGATCCAGGTTCACTTAAAGGGACAGTTCACTGATCCAGGTTCAGTTAAAGGGACAGTTCACTGATCCAGGTTCACTTAAAGGGACAGTTCACTGATCCAGGTTCACTTAAAGGGACAGTTCACTGATCCAGGTTCACTTAACGGGACAGTTCACTGATCCAGGTTCAGTTAAAGGGACAGTTCACTCAACACAAAGTTCACAGCTGATAAAATGTCATCGATTCCACAAAAAATAATAAATGATGTTCACTTCTGTAAATATCCTGTTGCATTATGGGTAGTGTAGCCACATGTTAGCATATCAAAGCCACATGTTAGAACAAGGTAGCCATATGGTGTGACATGTTGGAACTTGGTAGCCACATGTTGGAACTTGGTAGCCACATGTTGGAACTTGGTAGCCACATGTTGGAACTTGGTAGCCACATGTTAGCATATCAAAGCCACATGTAAGAACAAGGTAGCCATATGGTGTGACATTTTGGAACTTGGTAGCCACAAATTGGGAGGTTTTATCCACCTGTTGGGAGGTGGAAGCCACATTTTGGAACTTGGTAGCCACATGTTGGGAGGTGGAAGCCACATGTTGGGAGGTGGTAGCTACAGTTTGGAACTTGGTAGCCACATGTTGGAACTTGGTAGCCACATGTTGGGAGGTGGTAGCCACATGTTTAGAGATGGTAGCTACAGTTTGGAACTTGGTAGCCACATGTTGGAACTTGGTAGCCACATGTTGGGAGGTGGACACCACATGTTGGGAGGTGGTAGCCACATGTTGGAACTTGGTAGCCACATGTTGGGAGGTGGTAGCTACAGTTTGGAACTTGGTAGCCACATGTTGGAACTTGGTAGCCACATGTTGGGAGGCGGAAGCCACATGTTCGGAGGTGGTAGCCACATGTTTAGAGATGGTAGCTACAGTTTGGAACTTGGTAGCCACATGTTGGAACTTGGTAGCCACATGTTGGGAGGTGGACACCACATGTTTGGAGGTGGTAGCCACATGTTGGAACTTGGTAGCCACATGTTGGGAGGTGGTAGCTACAGTTTGGAACTTGGTAGCCACATGTTGGAACTTGGTAGCCACATGTTGGGAGGCGGAAGCCACATGTTGGGAGGTGGTAGCCACATGTTTAGAGATGGTAGCTACAGTTTGGAACTTGGTAGCCACATGTTGGAACTTGGTAGCCACATGTTCGGAGGTGGTAGCCACATGTTTAGAGATGGTAGCTACAGTTTGGAACTTGGTAGCCACATGTTGGACATTGGTAGCCACATGTTGGAACTTGGTAGCCACATGTTGGGAGGTGGTAACTACATGTTGGGAGGTGGACGCCACATGTTGAGAGGTGGTAGCTACAGTTTGGAACTTGGTAGCCACATGGCAAGGTGAGGTGCTGGCCCAGTGTTCCCCTCAGGCTGAAGGCGGGGCAGACTGCGGCAGCTGATAGAAGCCTTTCTTCCTGGATCTCCTCAGGTAGTCGAGGAGCAGAGCAGCAGCTGCTAGCCCGGCGGCGACGCAGCCGACTGGGACGATGACGGCGCTGAGACGGGGGGGAACGCTGGTGATTCTCTCTGTGGGAACCGAAGACACAAACTTCAGAATAAAATAAAACTGATTGTTGTTGTTTTCTACTGAAACCAAACGGTGTGACTGACCTCTGACGCTGATGCTGAAGACTTTGACCTGGTATCCGAGGTCGTTGGTCACGTTGACCTGGTACAGCCCGGAGTCTCTGGCCGTGACGTTGACCAATAGGAAGATGCCGTTGGTTGAATAACGCTCCGTCCCATTGGTCAGCTTCTTCAGGACCACGGCTGACGGCGGGAAGCTGATGGTCTGGCAGCACACGGTGACATTTTGTCCCTCCTGGACCACCGTAGACGGCAGGACGAGGATCGTGGTGTTCCTCGGAGGAGCTGGACCACAACAAACCAGATTCAAGTTACAGGTTCCAGAGCTGAAGACCAGTACAGAACCAGAATCCTGACCAGTGGCGTCCCGGTCCAAGAACAAGAACCAGTCACACTTCCTGTTAGATCCTAATTTACTGCTTTGTTCACTGTGAACATTTCTTTTACAAGTTCTGAAATGTTTTAGTGGGTTTAAACAACAGTACAGATTCATTATGGGACTAAATATTCAATCAATTAATCTGATGAGTTTCATCAGTTTCTCAGAGTCTCACTGACGTCTTCAATCAGCTTCTTTTATCTGACCAACAGTTTAAAACCCAACCGGTCCGGTTCAGTCTGGTCTACGTCAGACTGAGAACCGGTTCAGTCCGGTCTACACCAGACTGAGAACCGGTCCGGTTCAGTCCGGTCTACGCCAGACTGAGAACCGGTCCGGTTCAGTCCGGTCCGGTCTACGCCAGACTGAGAACCGGTCCGGTTCAGTCCGGTCTACGCCAGCAGCAGGAGGCTCTAAGTGACACATAACTCAACAGTGGAGTCAGAGTTTATTTCTGCAGCAGCAGATCAGCATCATGTGAAGGAGTGAGAGGTCGTCTCTTCAGAGAACATCTGTCACAACAGAGAAAAACTCATGAAACAAGAAGAAGAAGAAATAAACTAATAATAAATAATACAGTAAGCCAATACCTGTGATGGTGATGGAGCTGCTCACCAGCTGGGATCCATACTGGTTGGAGGCTTCACACTGATAGAGGGCGGAGTCTTCCAGCTGGGTGGAGGAGAGGCTGAAGGAGAGTGAGGAGGAGGAGGAGGAGGAGGAGGAGGAGGAGGGGGAGGAGGAGGGGGAGGAGGAGGAGGAGGAGGAGGAGGAGGAGGAGGGGAGGAGGAGGAGGAGGAGGAGGAGGAGGAGGAGGAGGAGGAGGGGGAGGAGGAGGAGGAGGAGGAGGAGGAGGAGGAGGGGGGAGGAGGAGGAGGAGGAGGAGGAGGGAGAGGAGGGAGGAGAGGAGGAGGAGGAGGAGGAGGCGGAGGAGGAGGAGGAGGCGGGGTCCGTCCTCTGAAGCTCCGCCCCCTCCCTCCTCAGCACCAGCGTGGTGGGCGGAGCTCCGTCTGAGCGGCAGGTAAAGGTCACCTGCTGACCCTCCAGCACCTCCTCACCTGGACTCAGTGAGAGGGAGGTTCTCCTCGGAGGATCTGGAAACACAGACAGACCAGAACTGAGACTAAATGAAAACCTGGACCTGAATGTCTTCACAATAAAAGCCTTTAGTCTTTAACAGGAAGTCTTTTATTTGCTCACAGTGGACCTGCAGGGGGACGCTGGTCCTCCTGGACCTCCACACGTCTCCGTCCTCCGTGAGCAGCTCGGCCCTGCAGGTCAGAACCTGCCGGTCCTCCTGGACCCGTTGCTGAAGAACAGACGAGACGTTCTGTAAGGAACCGGAGAACCCGAACGACTCCGACATCAGCGTCGTGTTCCCCGACAGCCACAGGATCCTCATCTGATTGGCTGAGAAGACGCTGCTGACGTTACAGTGAAGGACCGCCTCCTGACCCAGCAGGACAGGACCAGGATCCTCCAGAACCGGATCAGATGGGAACGCTGGGAGAAGAACCACAAACAGATACCATGAAGAGACACAGCAGAGATCATCGACATCAAAAAAAAAAAAAAAAAAAAAAAAAAAAAAAAAAAAAAAAAAAAAAAAAAAAAAAAAAAAAAAAAAAAAAAAAAAAAAAAAAAAAAAAAAAAAAAAAAAAAAAAAAAAAAAAAAAAAAAAAAAAAAAAAAAAAAAAAAAAAAAAAAAAAAAAAAAAAAAAAAAAAAAAAAAAAAAAAAAAAAAAAAAAAAAAAAAAAAAAAAAAAAGGGGGGGGGGGGGGGGGGGGGGGGGGGGGGGGGGGGGGGGGGGGGGGGGGGGGGGGGGGGGGGGGGGGGGGGGGGGGGGGGGGGGGGGGGGGGGGGGGGGGGGGGGGGGGGGGGGGGGGGGGGGGGGGGGGGGGGGGGGGGGGGGGTAAGGAGACGACAGGAAGTGGAGCGTAACTGAGCGGCGAGCGGCAGCTGCTCCCTGTCACAGTTTATCATCAAGTTGTGTTCATGTAATAACAGAATCATCTCTACTGTCTCTACTTTGAAGAAGAAGCAGAAGAAGAAGAAGAAGAGCAGAAGAAGAAGAAGAAGAGAAGAAGAAGAAGAAGAAGAAGAAGAAGGAAGAAAAAAAGAAAGAAGAAGAAGAAGAAGAAGAAGGTGGACGCCACATGTTGAGAGGTGGTAGCTACAGTTTGGAACTTGGACCACGGCAAGGTGGGGGGCCAGTGTTCCGGCTGAAGCGGCAGACTGGGGCAGCTGATAGAAGCCTTTCTTCCTGGATCTCCTCAGGTAGTCGAGGAGCAGAGCAGCAGCTGCTAGCCCAGCGGCGACGCAGCCGACTGGGACGATGACGGCGCTGAGACGGGGGGGAACGCTGGTGATTCTCTCTGTGGGAACCGAAGACACAAACTTCAGAATAAAATAAAATAAAACTGATTGTTGTTGTTTTCTACTGAAACCAAACGGTGTGACTGACCTCTGACGCTGATGCTGAAGACTTTGACCTGGTATCCGAGGTCGTTGGTCACGTTGACCTGGTACAGCCCGGAGTCTCTGGCCGTGACGTTGACCAATAGGAAGATGCCGTTGGTTGAATAACGCTCCGTCCCATTGGTCAGCTTCTTCAGGACCACGGCTGACGGCGGGAAGCTGATGGTCTGGCAGCACACGGTGACATTTTGTCCCTCCTGGACCACCGTAGACGGCAGGACGAGGATCGTGGTGTTCCTCGGAGGAGCTGGACCACAACAAACCAGATTCAAGTTACAGGTTCCAGAGCTGAAGACCAGTACAGAACCAGAATCCTGACCAGTGGCGTCCCGGTCCAAGAACAAGAACCAGTCACACTTCCTGTTAGATCCTAATTTACTGCTTTGTTCACTGTGAACATTTCTTTTACAAGTTCTGAAATGTTTTAGTGGGTTTAAACAACAGTACAGATTCATTATGGGACTAAATATTCAATCAATTAATCTGATGAGTTTCATCAGTTTCTCAGAGTCTCACTGACGTCTTCAATCAGCTTCTTTTATCTGACCAACAGTTTAAAACCCAACCGGTCCGGTTCAGTCTGGTCTACGTCAGACTGAGAACCGGTTCAGTCCGGTCTACACCAGACTGAGAACCGGTCCGGTTCAGTCCGGTCTACACCAGACTGAGAACCGGTCCGGTTCAGTCCGGTCTACGCCAGACTGAGAACCGGTCCGGTTCAGTCCGGTCTACGCCAGCAGCAGGAGGCTCTAAGTGACACATAACTCAACAGTGGAGTCAGAGTTTATTTCTGCAGCAGCAGATCAGCATCATGTGAAGGAGTGAGAGGTCGTCTCTTCAGAGAACATCTGTCACAACAGAGGAAAAACTCATGAAACAAGAAGAAGAAGAAGAAATAAACTAATAATAAATAATACAGTAAGCCAGTACCTGTGATGGTGATGGAGCTGCTCACCAGCTGGGATCCATACTGGTTGGAGGCTTCACACTGATAGAGGGCGGAGTCTTCCAGCTGGGTGGAGGAGAGGCTGAAGGAGAGTGAGGAGGAGGAGGAGGAGGGGAGGAGGAGGGGGGAGGAGGAGGAGGAGGAGGAGGAGGAGGAGGAGAGGAGGGGGAGGAGGAGGAGGAGGAGGAGGAGGGGAGGAGGAGGAGGAGGAGGAGGAGGAGGAGGAGGAGGAGGAGGAGGAGGAGGAGGAGGAGGAGGAGGAGGAGAGGAGGAGGAGGAGGAGGAGGGAGGAGGAGGAGGAGGAGGAGGAGGAGGAGGAGGAGGAGGAGGAGGAGGAGGAGGAGGAGGAGGGAGGAGGAGGAGGAGGAGGAGGAGGAGGAGGAGGAGGAGGAGGAGGGGAGGAGGAGGAGGAGGAGGAGGAGGGAGAGGAGGAGGGAGAGGAGGAGGAGGAGGAGGAGGAGGAGGAGGAGGAGGAGGCGGGGTCCGTCCTCTGAAGCTCCGCCCCCTCCCTCCTCAGCACCAGCGTGGTGGGCGGAGCTCCGTCTGAGCGGCAGGTAAAGGTCACCTGCTGACCCTCCAGCACCTCCTCACCTGGACTCAGTGAGAGGGAGGTTCTCCTCGGAGGATCTGGAACACAGACAGACCAGAACTGAGACTAATGAAAACCTGGACCTGAATGTCTTCACAATAAAAGCCTTTAGTCTTTAACAGGAAGTCTTTTATTTGCTCACAGTGGACCTGCAGGGGGACGCTGGTCCTCCTGGACCTCCACACGTCTCCGTCCTCCGTGAGCAGCTCGGCCCTGCAGGTCAGAACCTGCCGGTCCTCCTGGACCCGTTGCTGAAGAACAGACGAGACGTTCTGTAAGGAACCGGAGAACCCGAACGACTCCGACATCAGCGTCGTGTTCCCCGACAGCCACAGGATCCTCATCTGATTGGCTGAGAAGACGCTGCTGACGTTACAGTGAAGGACCGCCTCCTGACCCAGCAGGACAGGACCAGGATCCTCCAGAACCGGATCAGATGGGAACGCTGGGAGAAGAACCACAAACAGATACCATGAAGAGACACAGCAGAGATCATCGACATCACTTCCTGTTTATTAACCAATCACCCATCAGTCTCAACACGTTAGTTAACGCTGGCTAGCAAATAATGTTGGCTTGTTTTTTTAACAACGGCTGAAGAAAATCCTAGTTTCTCTCAACATGTGCTGCCACTCACTCTGCAGGATCACCAGCGGGAGAGGAGGAAGATAACGGCTCACGGCTGCTGTTAGCAGAAGGCTAAATATGATCAACATTTACTCTCCATCTCTGAAACGTTTCTCTCATATTGTAGCTCTCTAGAGCCTCCAATCACAGTTTGTCATCTCAAATGTTTGTGATATCTGGATTCTGGCACCAACAACACAGCAAGATGACATTTTAGATGATGTGTAGCTTTAGCCCACTGCTAGTGTTAGTTAGCCTCCAGCTAACACCGTGACCTCATCATGACCTCATCGTGACCTCATCATGACCTCATCATGACCTCACTGTGACCTCACTGTGACCTCATCATGACCTCACCGTGACCTCATCATGACCTCACTGTGACCTCATCATGACCTCATCGTGACCTCATCAAGACCTCACCGTGACCTCACCGTGACCTCATCATGACCTCATCGTGACCTCATCAAGACCTCACCGTGACCTCACCGTGACCTCATCATGACCTCATCGTGACCTCATCAAGACCTCACCGTGACCTCACCGTGACCTCATCATGACCTCATCGTGACCTCATCAAGACCTCACCGTGACCTCACCGTGACCTCATCAAGACCTCACCGTGACCTCACCGTGACCTCATCATGACCTCATCGTGACCTCATCAAGACCTCACCGTGACCTCACCGTGACCTCATCATGACCTCATCGTGATGTCAGCTGTTTAAACCTAAATTGTACATATACATCTATTTATTGTACACTACAGTTTTAACGATAAATACCATGCTTACTCACCATGTATATTCTGTATATTCTGTATATTCTGTACTTCTATTTATTGTTTATTGTTTTTATAATTCTTGTACACCTGTACCTGTTTTTTGCTTTGCTGCTTTGACACCTGAATTTCACCAAGGGGATTAACAAAGGTTCATCTTATCTTATCTTATCTTATCTTATCTTATCTTAAAGGGTCGATGTTTCTATCTGAGCTTCTTCTCTGTTGTTGGTGACACAGTTTGAACCCTGAACTCTGGTCGCCGTGGTAACATGAACTCTGGTCGCCGTGTTAACGTGACGCTCTGTCAGACACGTCAACACGTCTAGAAGATAAAGTGACGACAGGAAGTGGAGCGTCACTGAGCGGCGAGCGGCAGCTGCTCCCTGTCACAGTTTATCATCAAGTTGTGTTCATGTAATAACAGAATCATCTCTACTGTCTCTACTTTGAAGAAGAAGCAGAAGAAGAAGAAGAAGAAGCAGAAGAAGAAGAAGAAGAAGAAGAAGAAGAAGAAGAAGAAGAAGAAGAAGCAGAAGAAGAAGAAGAAGAAGAAGCAGAAGAAGCAGAAGAAGAAGAAGAAGGAGAAGAAGAAGAAGAAGAAGCAGAAGAAGAAGAAGAAGGAGAAGAAGAAGAAGAAGAAGCAGAAGAAGCAGAAGAAGAAGAAGAAGAAGAAGAAGAAGAAGAAGAAGAAGAAGAAGAAGAAGAAGAAGAAGAAGAAGCAGAAGAAGCAGAAGAAGCAGAAGAAGAAGAAGAAGCAGAAGAAGCAGAAGAAGAAGAAGAAGGAGAAGAAGAAGAAGAAGAAGCAGAAGAAGCAGAAGAAGCAGAAGAAGAAGAAGAAGAAGCAGAAGAAGCAGAAGAAGAAGAAGAAGGAGAAGAAGAAGAAGAAGAAGCAGAAGAAGCAGAAGAAGAAGAAGAAGAAGAAGAAGAAGCAGAAGAAGAAGAAGAAGCAGAAGAAGCAGAAGAAGAAGAAGAAGGAGAAGAAGAAGAAGAAGAAGCAGAAGAAGCAGAAGAAGAAGAAGAAGCAGAAGAAGCAGAAGAAGAAGAAGAAGGAGAAGAAGAAGAAGAAGAAGCAGAAGAAGCAGAAGAAGAAGAAGAAGAAGAAGAAGAAGCAGAAGAAGAAGAAGAAGAAGAAGCAGAAGAAGAAGAAGAAGCAGAAGAAGCAGAAGAAGCAGAAGAAGAAGAAGAAGGAGAAGAAGAAGAAGACGTGTTGACTTCCTGTCCGTCAGCTGACTAAAACTGACCTCAGGTTCCTGAATAAAGTCTCTCAGTTCATGAACTGCTGACAGAACCAGAACCAGCCGGTCTCTGAGTCTCTGTGGGGGAGGACCTCACTGAGTGTTACTGGAAGGACTGTATGTGGGGGGGGGGGGGGGTACAGAGGTTGTGTGTGTGTGTGTGTGTGTGTGTGTGTGGGGGGGGTATTTGGTATTTGGCCTCTTTCTCCCTGTTGTGCCACTTCCTGTCTAACAGAGAGCTCAGTTTGTCCTCAGATCAAATTAAAGACTTTAGTGTGCCGAAACTAACTGAAGTCCAGGACTCCTCTAAGTCCCTCTGAGACCCTCTGAGTCCCTCTGAGTCCCTCTGAGTCCCTCTGAGTCCCTCTGAGTCCCTCTGAGACCCTCTGAGTCCCTCTGAGACCCTCTGAGACCCTCTGAGACCCCCTGAGACCCTCTGAGTCCCTCTGAGTCCCTCTGAGACTCTCTGAGACTCTCTGAGACTCTCTGAGACCCTCTGAGACCCTCTGAGACCCTCTGAGACCCTCTGAGTCCCTCTGAGACCCTCTGAGACCCCCTGAGACCCTCTGAGTCCCTCTGAGACCCTATGAGACCCTCTGAGACCCTCTGAGACTCTCTGAGACTCTCTGAGACCCTCTGAGTCCCTCTGAGACTCTCTGAGACTCTCTGAGACTCTCTGAGTCCCTCTGAGACCCTCTGAGACTCTCTGAGTCCCTCTGAGACCCTCTGAGACCCTCTGAGACCCTCTGAGTCCCTCTGAGACTCTCTGAGACTCTCTGAGACTCTCTGAGTCCCTCTGAGACCCTCTGAGTCCCTCTGAGACCCTCTGAGTCCCTCTGAGACTCTCTGAGACTCTCTGAGACTCTCTGAGTCCCTCTGAGTCCCTCTGAGACCCTCTGAGTCCCTCTGAGACCCTCTGAGACCCTCTGAGACCCTCTGAGTCCCTGTACATCCCTCTGACCCAGCTACAGGTTAAAGCACACTCAGTGTCTCAGACTCACAGTAGACCTGGACCTGGATTGTTCTGGTCCTGATGACGGAGTCACACTCGGCCTCACAGCTGTATCCTCCCTGGTCCTGGAGGTCCAGGTCCTGCAGGCGGAGCAGTCCATCCCGGTCTGTCCCCCGGAGGACGGTCCGGTCCTGGTCTGTCCTCCTCCAGGTGAAGGTGGGGGGGCGGGGACATCCAGAGGCTCTGCAGGTCAGGACCAGACCTGAACCCCTCTGGGCTGCTGAGACCGGAGGACTCAGATCCACCTGCAGAGGGTGAGCTGACAGAATATTAATATTATTAATAATATTAATAATACTGATAGAGCTAACATTAACGTTAGCTTTTAATGTTAGCTTTTAATATTAGCATTATAACATTAGCATAACGTGAGGTTCTGGTTATTAAAGGGCCTATATGTAAGAATCAGAAATTGCTTGTTCACAGCGACACCTGTGGCCGCAGTGTCAACGAAAGTCAGCGTCCTGTTGCTCGCTCTACATAGACATGAACGAGCACCGGTCTAAACAGTGAGACGACACACGTCAGCTAACACACAATATCACTCTATATTTCACCTGCTGGGCAGTAATGTTAGCTGACCAGAGGAAGGTCTCTCCATGGATCAATGCTGATTCTAGTGCTGGCTTTTCCTGCTTCAGCCTGTCGACCACGGAGGGAACCGGGGGTGGGGGGGGGGGGACACCGACACCCGGTCGGGGGGGGGGGACACCGACACCCGGTCGGGACGATAACGTAACTCGCTGCGGAGCTCCGTCACTTCACAAGACACGGGAAACCTCTGTTGGTCTGGAGGAGCTGCAGCATGTATTTCTGCAAAAACGTCCACTGCACATTCACTAGATATTCTCAGAGCTAAACTAACTCTTCTGCAGTGTGCACGCGTGCACGTGGAGTTGGAGCGAGCCGAGCGGGTGAGAACGAGCGCGGTGTGCAAACAGGCAGCAGGAGCAGCGCGTACCCACACGCGAGCGCGCATGGGATTCCGACCCGTTAGGATTTATGCGCGTAATAAGTTACATATAGTCCCTTTAAAGAAGCTGATGAACTCACAGTAAACCAGTACCTGTGATGGTGATGGAGCTGCTCACCAGTTGGGATCCGTACTGGTTGGAGGCTTCACACTGGTAGAGGGCGGAGTCTTCCAGCTGGGCGGAGGAGAGGCTGAAGGAGAGCGAGGAGGAGGAAGAGGAGGAGGAGGAGGAGGAGGAGGAGGAGGAGGAGGAGGAGGAGGAGGGATCCGTCCTCTGAAGCTCCGCCCCCTCCCTCCTCAGCACCAGCGTGGTGGGCGGAGCTCCGTGTGAGCGGCAGGTAAAGGTCACCTGCTGACCCTCCAGCACCTCCTCACCTGGACTCAGTGAGAGGGAGGTGTTGGTGGGCGGAGCTGTGGGCGGAGCCAACAGGTGTGTCAGTTTGTAGTTCAGTGGCTAAAGAGATAGGAAATGAAACAGGAGCTTCACTCTCACCGTGAACAGCAACCTCCACGCCAGCGGTCTGGTTCCCCTCGCTGTTCCGGGCCTCGCAGTCGTAGCGTCCGGCGTCAGACAGACTCATCGCCGTGACAACCAGCTGACGGCCCGCAGCCAGCCGCTCAGACCGACCGTCTGCCGACCTGAAGCTCCAGGTGATCGTCGGCTCGGGGTTTCCCTCCGCCGAGCAGGTGAGAGTGAGAGGAGAGCCCGCCATCACCATCACTGAGTCTGATATCACCATGACAACAGGAGCATCTGAGGAGGAGGAAGAGGAGGAAGAGGAGGATCTGTCAGACTGATGAAGATGCTCAGGTCACATGTTTACAGATGGTTGCATTTACGTCTTCTCAGGTCATCGATTCCCTCTGAGACTTTACTGTCTCTCTGAGGGAAGATACTGATATCATGTCTGTAAAGTCTGAAAAATGTTTGAAAAAAAGTCAGTAAAAAGTCGGAAAAAATGTCCAAAAAAGTCCAAAAAAGTAAAAAAAAAAAAGTCTAAAAAATCTCTGAAAATGTGCGAAAAATGTCCGAAAAATAATCCAAAACAAGTCTGAAAAATGTCCAAGAGAAAGGCAGAAGTAAAGTCCGATACTGGTCTCATGGTAAACTAGAAAACCT
The DNA here is from genome assembly GCA_916701645.2 of Sebastolobus alascanus. Taxonomy (NCBI): domain Eukaryota; kingdom Metazoa; phylum Chordata; class Actinopteri; order Perciformes; family Sebastidae; genus Sebastolobus; species Sebastolobus alascanus. Next base: position 292,115 of record CAKAOJ020000367.1, read on the forward strand.
GATGAATCCATCGGTACCAACCAGGTCAGACTAGCTGGTCATGAAGGAGGTTAAATAACGCTCCAAACTTACACTAAATGTTGGTGAGGAAAAACTGTCATGTCCCTCTTCAAAGGGGTCCCTTGACCTCTGACCTCCAGATAAGTGAATGTGTGAGGGTTTTCGTCAGAAAAAATGTCCGAAAAATGTCCAAAATAAGTTGGAGCAAAAAGTCTGCAAATGTAAAAAAAAAAAGTCGGAAAAATATTCGAAAAAAATGTCCGAAAAAAAGTCCTAAAAATGTTTGAAAGAAAAGTCCGAAAAAAGTCGTAAAACATTGCCAAAAAAAAAAGTCGTAAAAATGTTCGAAAAAAGTCCGAAAAAAAGTCTGAAAAATATCCCAAAAAGTTGGAGCAAAAAGTCTGCAAATGTTAGAAATATGTAAAAAAAAAAGTTGGAATAAAAGTTTGAAAAATATTCGAAAAAAAACCTGAAAAAAAGTTGCCAATATGTTCGAAAAAAAGTCGGAAAAATGTTTGAAAAAAGTCCGAAAAAAAGTCCGAAAAATATCCCAAAAAGTTGGAGCAAAAAGTCTGCAAATATTAGAAATATGTAAAAAAAAAAGTTGGAAAAAAAGTTTGAAAAACATTCGAAAAAAAACCTGAAAAAAAGTTGCCAATATGTTCGAAAAAAAAGTCGGAAAAATGTTTGAAAAAAATGTCCGAAAAAAGTCCGAAAAAATTGCCAAAAAAAAAAGTTGAAAAAATGTCCGAAAAAAGTCCGAAAAAAAGTCCGAAAAAAAGTCCGAAAAATGTCCAAAAAAGTTGGAGCAAAAAGTCTGCAAATGTTAGAAATATGTAAAAAAAAAAGTTGGAAAAAAAGTTGGAAAAATATTCGAAAAAAAACCTGAAAAAAAGTTGCCAATATGTTCGAAAAAAAAGTCGGAAAAATGTTTGAAAGAAATGTCCGAAAAAAGTCGGAAAAATTTGCCAAAAAAAAATGATGGAAAAATGTTCGAAAAAAGTCTGAAAAAAAAGTCTGAAAAAAAGTCCGAAAAATGTCCAAAAAAGTTGGAGCAAAAAGTCTGCAAATGTTAGAAATATGTAAAAAAGAAAGTTGGAAAAAAAGTTATATTCGAAAAAACCCCCCCCAAAAAATCGGCAAAATGTTCGAAAAAAAAGTCGGAAAAACAATCCGAAAAAAAAGTCAAAGGGGTCCCTTGACCTCTGACCTCCAGATCAGTGAATGTAAATGGGTTCTATGGGTACCCACGAGTCTCCCCTTTACAGACATGCCCACTTTATGATAATCACATGCAGTATAAAAAATTGCTGCAATAACTTCTGAGACATAATAGAGCATGAGGATGACATCATATACTTCTATCATAATCTTATTAACTCTGATACACTTTAACTATTTATTCTAATTAATTAATTAATTAATGTTTATATCTGATTAATGACTAGAACATCTTGACCCACAGTGCTGAGCTGCATCTCAGATTAATCTCCAGGTTCCAGCTTTCAGATGATGTACACCACTTCTATGTGACATCTACTGTTGACCTGCTGTCTCCCCCTAAAGACCCCCTGGACCCCCCTAAAGACCCCCTGGACCCCCCTAAAGACCCCCTTTACCCCCCTAAAGACCCCCTGGACCCCCTAAAGACCCCCTGTACCCCCTAAAGACCCCCTGGACCCCCTAAAGACCCCCTGGACCCCCTAAAGACCCCCCGGACCCCCCTGGACCCCCCTAAAGACCCCCTGGACCCCCTTGGACCCCCTAAAGACCCCCTGGACCCCCTAAAGACCCCCTGGACCCCCTAAAGACCCCCTGGACCCCCTAAAGACCCCCTGTACCCCCCTAAAGAAGACTAGAACGGGTCTCTGTGGGTTAAAGAGACGTTTAGGGGACAGTAAATAAAGTGGGACACTGGAGGACTTACAGAGCAGGTTCAGGGGGACGGTGGTCTCTCTGGTCCTGTCCTCAGGCGGCAGGTCCTGCAGGTCCAGCGTGGCCCTGCAGCTGATGTTCCCTCCAGAGTCCTGGTCCAGAGGGGTGAATGTGTACTCAGACCGGACCGAGCCGGATCCAGGATCTCCCATCATGCTCTGCAGGACGGCGTCTCCTCTGAGCCAGCTGAGGGTCAGCAGCTCGGGGGGGTACAGGTCCGACACCTGGCAGGTGAGGGTGGACTCCGCCCCCAGACTCAGCTGGTCCTGACCTCGGATCAGAGGAGCCGATGGGAAGGCTGGAGGACAGAGACATGACTCATCATAAACCAGCTGTGAGACTGAACCATGACTCAGCAGATTACCAACGTTTACATCAGCACGTTTTACAGCAGGAAGTAGCAGAACAATGGAAATACTCACGTATATACAAGTACCTTCAATGTGTACTGGAGTACAGTACTGGAGTAAATGTGTGTGTGTGTGTGTGAACTCACAGTAAACGTGCACGGAGGTCTTGACCTGTTTGTTCTCTCCTCCACAGCCGACTCGACACAGCAGAGCTCCTTCATGCTCCACCATCACGGGGTCAAAGGTCACCACAGACTGAGACCTGTTGGCGCTGACGGAGGTCGTCAGAGGTCGGTCCTCCAGCAGAGACCAGGAGACGCTCGGCCTCGTGGGACAGTCCTGGACCCGGCACACCAGCTCCCGACGCTCCCCCAGTCTGAACAGAGGCCTTCTGGGAAACACGTCCACACGCAGACCCTGAACGCACCACGACGACACCAGCAGCACAGCTGGGAGGGAAAACAACAACAACAACAACAACACTGATGGAACTTCCATTCAACAAGCTGCTGCTGCTGCTAATTAAGTGTTTATTAATAACTCCTCCGGCTGTGTAAACACTTAATACATGATAATATAATAAAACACAGCTGTAGTTATATAAAACATGTCTTAATAGAAATTAGCTTTTAACATTAGCTTTTAACATTAGCTTTTAACATTAGTAAAACACATCTGTAATTACATAAAACATGTCTTAATAGAAATTAGCTTTTAACATTAGCTTTTAACATTAGTAAAACACATCTGTAATTATATAAAACATGTCTTAATAGAATTCATAACAAATACTGAACATTAATAAACACTTAAACATGTCTTATAACTACATTATAGTCTGTTATTAACCAGTTATTATTAGATGAGATTCATTGCATTGATGACAGTACTAAGACAATAAAATGCAGTTTAGCTTCTAAGCAGAAGTGCAGAGTAATGTACAGAATATAGTGATAGTACGGATAATAAATAATATTAAACAGTAAGGGGAAGACATGAATACTAGATATATACAGTACAGTATATTTTTGTATATTGATTATACATGATCAATACGTAAACAAGGTCCAACTGAACTTTGTGTTGATGAAATGCGTCTGAAAGTAGAGCTGAAACAATGAATCGATGAGTTGATTAATCAATCAACAGAAAAATCATCTGCAACTATTCAGATAATCGATGACTCGTTTCAGTTATTTAAGTGTTTTATATCTCAGTAACTGAATCATGTGTCTTCGCTGTGAGAGAGAGAGAATGTTTCTGTAAGTTATTAATAACAATAATTTGAATGTCAACGTTATGAATGAAGCTTCAACACGAGTTCAATGCTCGAAATGTGTTAAGTGCTCAGCAAAATGTGTCTTCCTAACACTAAATACATGTAACATGGATTGTATTATGTTATTGTTGTACTGTATTATGTAATATTGTTATATTGTATTGTTATGTGATATTGTTATACGGTATTATGTTATATTGTTATACTGTATTATGATAAATTGTTATATTGTATTATGTTATATTGTATTGTTATGTTATATTGTTATATTGTGTTGTTATATTGTTATACTGTTTTATGATTAATTGTTATATTGTATTATGTTATATTGTTATATTGTATTGTTATGTGATATTGCTATACGGTATTATGTTGTATTGTTAATTGTATTATGTTATTGTTATACTGTATTATGATAAATTGTTATATTGTATTATGTTATATTGTTATATTGTATTGTTATGTGATATTGTTATATTGTATTGTTATGTTATATTGTTATACTGTATTATGATATATTGTTATACTGTATTATGATAAATTGTTATATTGTGTTATGTTATATTGTATTGTTATGTTATATTGTTATATTGTATTGTTATGTTATATTGTTATACTGTATTATGATATATTGTTATACTGTATTATGATAAATTGTTATATCGTATTATGTTATATTTTTATATTGTATTTTTATGTGATATTGTTATACGGTATTATATTATATTGTTAAATTGTATTATGTAATATTGTTATATTGTATTATGTTATACTTTTATACTGTATTATGATAAATTGTTATATTGTATTATGTTATATTGTATTGTTATATTATATTGTTATATTGTATTATGTTATAATGTTATATTGTTATACTGTGTCATTTTATATTGTATTGTGTTATTTTACTATACTGTAGAACATTAACAACACAACAACATTAATAATATTGTCTTTAATCTGAAGCTTCACATGAACGATAATAAAGATAAATGATGCTAAATCTGATGTTTGAAACAATAAAAAAGTAATAAACTAACCGAAACTGATCAAATAAATAAATTCATAAGTTCACACAGGGTTTCTCAACCTTGGGGTCGTGACCCCTCAGGGAGTCACCTGATGTTTACCAACTCTGATAAACTGAGTGATTTATAATCAATAAAGATAAACGTCCTCCTTTTATAGCGTTTGTCTCTTTATTATTATTATTATAATTATAATAGAATTATTATTCTGTATTAAACACACACACTGACAGGACAACATGAATGAACAGTTTAACATCAGAATAAAATGTCTAAAAATATAAAAATATCACTGATGATTCAAAACACACACACACACACACACACAATAATAATAATAATAATAATAATATTAATGATAATGATCTTACCTGAGAGAACAGAGATCCTGCAGACAAACATCTCACTCCTCAGAGGATTTAAACAGCAGACTGATGAACACATGAATGAATGAATGAATGAATAAAAGAAGAGATAAACAGAGAGAACAGAGCAGCGTCTCCTTCGTGTCGACGTTCCACTAAATCAGTTCCTCACAGCAAACAATCCTCTCAAGATCTGAAACCAGATGCCTCCTCTGAACCTCTTTATCTCTCTCTCTACACCCCCCCCCCACCCCTCTGTCTCTTTATGTCTGTCTACCTCTCTCTCTCTCTTTCTTTCTCTCTGTCTGTCTGAATGTCTCTCTACCTCTCTCTCTCTCCCTCTGTGTGATTATCTGAGTCTAGAGATCACGGCGCCCTCTGCAGGACAGACGGGACCTGAAACATTTCTCTTTCATTTTGACTCTCCTTTTCTTTCTCTTTCTCTTTACAGTAAGGGACCCTTGAGTTTACGTCTGTTTACAGTAAGGGACCCTTGAGTTTACCTCTTTTTCATGATCTATTAAATTAGTTATTTTTGACTCATTCATTCAGTAAAATGTCAATAATCAATAATAAAAATGTTTCTTCAGCTCTCATTTCACTGTTTAAGATGAAAAGATTTTATTTTTATTTTTTTTGTACATTATTTTTATTGACAAATTTTGATGACAACATATGAACCAAACAAAAAACAAAACCCAGAACCCAACCGAAAAACTCACATCTGCATTCACACATTTAGTTCATCAGAGACCAGTTCATCAGAGACCAGTTCATCAGAGACCAGTTCATCTGAAACCAGTTCATCTGAGACCAGTTCATCAGAGACCAGTTCATCTGAAACCAGTTCATCAGAGGCCAGTTCATCTGAAACCAGTTCATCTGAGGCCAGTTCATCAGAAACCAGTTCATCTGAAACCAGTTCATCAGAGACCAGTTCATCAGAGACCAGTTCATCAGAAACCAGTTCATCTGAAACCAGTTCATCAGAGACCAGTTCATCAGAGACCAGTTCATCAGAAACCAGTTCATCTGAGATCAGTTCATCTGAGACCAGTTCATCAGAGACCAGTTCATCAGAGACCAGTTCATAACAACGTGCTCTTCAGTAGAACTGTTTGAATGTTGAGGATCCACCAGATTATTTTATGAATAAAAACGTTCATAATGATCAATAATAAATGTCTGATGAACAGATTCAGTGAAACTTTGTTTTCTTTATTATTCAAACGTTATTTTAAATTCTGAGAATTTTGATAAAAAACTGATTAAAATGAAGAAACTTTAACATCTAAAGATGTTTTAGTTTCACAGCGAAGTATCGATGACTGTTTGACTGATTAACTGATTGATTGATTGATTAACTGATTGTTTGATTGATTAACTGATTGATTGATTGATTGATTAACTGACTGATTGATTGATTAACTGATTGATTGATTGATTAACTGACTGATTGATTGATTAACTGAGTGATTGATTGATTAACTGATTGATTGATTGATTAACTGATTGATTGATTGATTAACTGAGTGATTGATTGATTAACTGATTGATTGATTGATTAACTGACTGATTGATTGATTAACTGACTGATTGATTAACTGATTGATTGATTGATTAACTGATTGATTGATTGATTAACTGAGTGATTGATTGATTAACTGAGTGATTGATTGATTAACTGACTGATTGATCCTCATTGTGCTAACAGACTATTGATCAGTGTGATGACTCACTGCTGGATTACGTGGAGTCATGTGACCAAAGTCACTTCCTGGTTTGTTGTGTCACCTGAAGGTTCAGGTCACATGTCTGACCATCATCATTACCCAGAATTCAACCTGATTCAGTTTACTGTCGTTTTTGATTCACTTTCTGATGATCAACTAACATTTTCAATAAACTGTTTCATCTTTTACATCCATCAGATTCTATAAACTCTAAATCAGTAAAAGAATAATGTTCCTCTCTGAGACGTAGAAGAAGAAAGTAGCAGGAAATAGAAATAATCAAGTAGAAGTACCTGTAACTTGTACTTCAGTACAGTACTTGAGTAAATGTACTCGTCACACATCTGGAAACAGGAAACAGGAAACAGGAAACAGCGTCAGAAGAATAATTTGTTTATTTTCCATCTCAGATAAAAACTGAAATCTACGAGTTAGTTTCTACGTTTCCCTTTAATAAAATACGTCCACCTTAAAATACACGATAAGAGTTCTTCATTTAAACACCATCAACCAGGATGTGGTTCTTCCAAAATAAAAGCCCTCTGCTGCCGTGTATGAAAATAAAGCTCCTTTAACACGTTGAAGGCACTTCAGAGCCTGAGAGACATTTTATAGAAATATTAATACACTGTTCACACCTGTTACAGCTGTCAACATAAATTTAACGCAGAGATAAGGAACGTCCCGACGTCTTCCTCTGACGTTAAATTTAACGCAGAGATAAGGAACGTCCCGACGTCTTCCTCTGACGTTAAATATAACGCAGAGATAACGAACGTACCGACGTCTTCCTCTGACGGCCGAAACACAAACAACAGCCCATAATATTCATCCTGTGAACAGGACGCCAGAGAGACGAGTAGCTGGTCGCTAGCTGTTAGCTTCAGTTAGTGACGGCCAGTCAAACATAATTATAATATATTAGATATTATTATCGTAGGACGTCTCTGGTGAGACTGAATAAAAACAGAAATACTTCAAATCATCAGTTTGTGTCAAAAACTAAACCAACGAGACGACGAATCAGAAGCCTCTTTAAGGCTGAGTGGGCGTCGACACACACACGCACACAAGCACACAAGCACGCACACACACACACACACACACACACACACACACACACACACAGGTGTGTTTTCCTGAGTTTTCGGGTCCCTTCTTCTTCTACTGTTATTATTGCTGTTGATTAGAAAGACGAAACACCGACCAATCACTGGTCAGAGACAGGAAGTAAATACTGTAACCATGACGACTGAGAAAGTCGTCAGCTGATCCTTCAGTTCATAAAAAAAAATCAAAACAAAAATATCTTCTTATAAAATGAGTCTTCTTTATCTAAATAAATCTTCTTCTGTAGATTACATCATATTAACAGACAGCTCCTGCTGCTTCATTAGCGTCCCACACAGAGGGGATTGTGGGTAATGTGTCCTCAGGTGAGATCTGTAGTTCTAGTACTGGATGTAGTCAGACTGAAGAGACTGAAAGACAAAAGATAAAGACTGCAGTCAGATATCATCTCCGTGTTAAACAGTCCAAGGTACGGTTCTGATGCTCCGCTGGCACATCTATATATATACTGTGTATATATTTATATAATATCTACATCACTATACTGACGTAGAAATATATACAGTATACTGTATACTGTATATATTTATATAAATCTATACACTGTATAACCTCTTATCCTGTTCAGGGTCAGGGCTGACATTGGGTGAAGGCGGGGTTCACCCTGGACAGGTCTCCAGACTATCACAGGACTGACAGTAGAGACAGACAACCATTCACACTCACATTCACACCTACGGGACATTTAGAGTCAACTATGAACCTAACCTGCATGTCTTTGGACTGTGGGAGGAAACCTGAGAACCCGGAGTAAACCCCCACTAACCTGCATGTCTTTGGACTGTGGGAGGAGACCTGAGAACCAGAGTAAACCCACACTAACCTGCATGTCTTTGGACTGTGGGAGGAAACCTGAGAACCCGGAGAAAACCCACGCTAACCTGCATGTCTTTGGACTGTGGGAGGAAACCTGAGAACCCGGAGAAAACCCACGCTAACCTGCATGTCTTTGGACTGTGGGAGGAAACCTGAGAACCGGAGTAAAGCCACACTAACCTGCATGTCTTTGGACTGTGGGAGGAAACCTGAGAACCGGAGTAAACCCACACTAACCTGCATGTCTTTGGACTGTGGGAGGAAACCTGAGAACCGGAGAAAACCCACGCTAACCTGCATGTCTTTGGACTGTGGGAGGAAACCTGAGAAACGGAGTAAACCCACACTAACCTGCATGTCTTTGGACTGTGGGAGGAAACCTGAGAACCTGGAGTAAACCCACGCTAACCTGCATGTCTTTGGACTGTGGGAGGAAACCTGAGAACTGGAGTAAACCCACGCTAACCTGCATGTCTTTGTACTGTGGGAGGAAACCTGAGAACTGGAGTAAACCCACGCTAACTTGCATGTCTTTGGACTGTGGGAGGAAACCTGAGAACCGGAGTAAACCCACGCCAACACGGGGAGAACATGCAAACTCCACACAGAATGGACCCAAACCAGCGACCCTCTTGCTCTGAGGTCACAGTGCTGACCCTAACCATCCTCAGATCAGCAGCAGCTTCATGTTAGTGAAGTTAATGTGAAACTCATTCAGAAACATTCAGCTGGAAGCTTCAGTTCATCTGAGAGAAAACATGATTCACACATGGTCACGTGACCTCTGTCTGTTAGAAAAGTTAAAGAAACAGCAGAAGACAGATCAGAAACACAGCGGATGTTATTTGATATTTTAGATGAGATGTTATATTTTAATTATTTTTTATTCATATTTAATGAGTGATGTTGATGTTGGAGGGAGCCTGACATCCAACGACCGTTTCACACAATAAATAACTAGAAACTAAAAAACAAAGATGCAAAAAGATTAATAATAATAATAATAATAATAATAATAATGATGATAATAATAGTAATAATAATAATAATAGGTCCCTCATAGTGAGACGGGGAGACAGAGCCAGGCTAGCTGTTTCCCCCCGTCTCCAGTCTTTATGCTAAACTAAGCTATTTTCAAATCAAATCCTAACCTGAATGATCTACTTGACTAAACAGCTGCATCCAGTGTGTTAATGATGTCACAACAGAGAGAACCAATCAGCAGAGAGGGGCGGGGCTGAGCTGCTGCTGTGTCAGAGGACTTACAGGTATGGAGCGGCTCAGGTAGCGTCCTGACGGGCCCTTCAGGGCGCTGTAGGGCCCCGGGCCCCTGTAGGGGCTGAAGTCCGGAGGCCCCGGCCTGCTGCTCGGCACCGCAGAGCCCCCGTACGGACCGCCGTTGTTGTTGACCTCGTGCTGCGCACTGCGAGGACCGTTACCATAGCGACACAGAGAGGGCGGGGCCAGAGGGGAGGAGGTTGAGCTGATAGACACAGAGGAGGAGGAGGAGGAAGGAGGAAGAGTGGAGTATGGAGTGTTTTTGTCTTCCTCCACGTCGGCGGCGTAAAGATCACTGAGAGAGCTGGCCAACCGAGAGCTGGGGGGGGGGACAGGTCAACACATTAACACAATATAACAACACACAGAGAGCTGGGGGGTACTACAGGCTGTGTAGTAGTACTAACAGGTACTACAGGCTGTGTAGTAGTACTAACAGGTACTACAGGCACTACAGGCTGTGGGGGGTGATTGGGAGGAACGGCCTGCCTGATCTGAACCCGAGTGGTGCTTTGTTGTTGGACTTTTGTGCTAGTCATGGATTGGCCACAACAAACACCAGAGCATAGGGCGGTTCATGAGTGTACTTGGTACCAGAACACCCTAAGCAGTGTCCTTGGTACCAGAACACTTTTTGGACACTCTGGTGAAGAGAGGAGCAGAGCTGTCAACTGATCACCACCTGGTGGTGAGTTGGATCAGATGGGTGGGGGGGGGAGGCTGCCGGACAGACCTGGTAAACCCAAACGTGTAGTGAGGGTGAACTGGGAACGTCTGGCTGAGGCTCCTGTCCACGAGGTCTTCAACTCCCACCTCCAGAAGAACTTCTCTTGCATCCCGGGAAGGGGACATGGAATCAGGATGGGCCATGTTCAGAACCTCCATTGTGGAAGCAGCTGCTAGGAGTTGTGGTCAGAAGGAAGTCAGTGCCTGTCATTGCATTTAACCCATCCTTAGCATTGTAGGAGCAGTGAGCTGCTGTGGATCGCCCGGGGAGCAACTTTGGGTTCAGGGTCTCGCTCAAGGACACTACGACATGTAGACAGGAGGAGCCGGGGATCGAACCGCCACAACCACTCTATCCACTGAGCTACAGCCAGTGGACTTGGAGAAGGCTTACGACCGTGTCCTCCCGGGAGTCCTGTGGGGGGTACTGTGGGAATATGGGGTACCGGGGTCGCTGGTTTGAGCCATCCTGTCCTTGTATAACCAAAGTAAGAGCTGTGTCCGTATACTCAGCACAAAGTCAAACACGTTTCCGGTGGGTGTCGGCCTCCACCAGGGTTATCCTTTGTCACCGATCCTGTTTGTGATTTTCATGGACAGGATCTCAAGGCCCAGACTGGGGGGAGGAGAGTGTCCGGTTTGGGGACCTCAGAATTGGGTCTCTGCTCTTTGCAGATGATGTGGTTCTGTTGGATCCATCAGACCGTGACCTTCAGCAGCACTGGGGCGGTTTGCAGCCGAGTGTGAAGCAGTCGGGATGAGAGTCAGTACCTCCAAGTCTGAGGCCATGGTGCTCTGCCGGAAACCGGTGGACTGCTCCTCCGGGTGGGGAGTGAGTCTTCGCCCCAAGAGAGGGAGTTCAAGTATCTCTGGGTCTTGTTCACCGGAAGGCAAAGCTCTGGATTTACCGGTCCATCTACGTTCCAACCCTCACCTCTGTCTTAGAGAGAGGGTGAGGAGCTCAGTCTTAGAGAGAGGGTGAGGAGCTCAGTCTTAGAGAGAGGGTGAGGAGCTCAGTCTGAGAGAGAGGGTGAGGAGCTCAGCCTTAGAGAGAGGGTGAGGAGCTCAGTCTTAGAGAGAGGGTGAGGAGCTCAGTCTTAGAGAGAGGGTGAGGAGCTCAGTCTGAGAGAGAGGGTGAGGAGCTCAGCCTTAGAGAGAGGGTGAGGAGCTCAGTCTTAGAGAGAGGGTGAGGAGCTCAGCCTTAGAGAGAGGGTGAGGAGCTCAGTCTTAGAGAGAGGGTGAGGAGCTCAGTCTTAGAGAGAGGGTGAGGAGCTCAGTCTGAGAGAGAGGGTGAGGAGCTCAGTCTGAGAGAGAGGGTGAGGAGCTCAGTCTTAGAGAGAGGGTGAGGAGCTCAGCCTTAGAGAGAGGGTGAGGAGCTCAGTCTTAGAGAGAGGGTGAGGAGCTCAGCCTTAGAGAGAGGGTGAGGAGCTCAGTCTGAGAGAGAGGGTGAGGAGCTCAGTCTTAGAGAGAGGGTGAGGAGCTCAGTCTGAGAGAGAGGGTGAGGAGCTCAGCCTTAGAGAGAGGGTGAGGAGCTCAGTCTTAGAGAGAGGGTGAGGAGCTCAGCCTTAGAGAGAGGGTGAGGAGCTCAGTCTTAGAGAGAGGGTGAGGAGCTCAGCCTTAGAGAGAGGGTGAGGAGCTCAGTCTTAGAGAGAGGGTGAGGAGCTCAGTCTTAGAGAGAGGGTGAGGAGCTCAGTCTGAGAGAGAGGGTGAGGAGCTCAGTCTTAGAGAGAGGGTGAGGAGCTCAGTCTGAGAGAGAGGGTGAGGAGCTCAGCCTTAGAGAGAGGGTGAGGAGCTCAGTCTTAGAGAGAGGGTGAGGAGCTCAGTCTTAGAGAGAGGGTGAGGAGCTCAGTCTTAGAGAGAGGGTGAGGAGCTCAGTCTGAGAGAGAGGGTGAGGAGCTCAGTCTTAGAGAGAGGTTGAGGAGCTCAGTCTTAGAGAGAAGGGTTACCGGATAAGAGGAAGATGATGGAAGGATGGAGATCCTACAGGCTGTGAATTAGTACTATCAGGTACTACGGGCTGTGAATTAGTACTATCAGGTACTACAGGCTGTGAATTAGTACTATCAGGTACTACTAGCTAAGTATTAGTACAAACAGCTTTTGTTAGCAAAGTTTTAGTACTAAGAGCTACTGCTAGCAGTGTTTTATTACCAACAAGTACTACGACATGTTTATTGTTACAAATGGTACTACTTAGAGATGTTCTGATACCACAGACAAGAAGTCAGGTGAGTCAGACAAGAAC
>CAKAOJ020000367.1:310000-375000 GCA_916701645.2 Sebastolobus alascanus
CTGACAGAGAGACAGACAGACAGACAGACAAGTATTGAATCAGGTGTAAAACATGAGACATTATTAGATCAATGTAGACCAACAGTAAGGACACCATGTTTCTGTCAGAGACCACCGTCGATTAACAGTTTTACTTCTAATAGAACCTGTAAATCCACCAGGACTGGAACCTGAAGGACTGAAACCTGAAGGACTGAACCCTGAAGGACTGAACCCTGAAGGACTGGAACCTGAAGGACTGGAGCCTGAAGGACTGAACCCTGAAGGACTGGAGCCTGAAGGACTGAACCCTGAAGGACTGGAACCTGAAGGACTGAACCCTGAAGGACTGAACCCTGAAGGACTGGAACCTGAAGGACTGAACCCTGAAGGACTGGAGCCTGAAGGACTGAACCCTGAAGGACTGGAGCCTGAAGGACTGAACCCTGAAGGACTGGAACCTGAAGGACTGGAACCTGAAGGACTGAACCCTGAAGGACTGGAACCTGAAGGACTGGATCCTGAAGGACTGGAACCTGAAGGACTGGAACCTGAAGGACTGGAACCTGAAGGACTGAACCCTGAAGGACTGAATCCTGAAGGACTGGAACCTGAAGGACTGGAACCTGAAGGACTGGAACCTGAAGGACTGAACCCTGAAGGACTGAACCCTGAAGGACTGGAACCTGAAGGACTGGAACCTGAAGGACTGAACCCTGAAGGACTGGAACCTGAAGGACTGGAACCTGAAGGACTGAACCCTGAAGGACTGAACCCTGAAGGACTGGAACCTGAAGGACTGGAACCTGAAGGACTGATCCCTGAAGGACTGGAGCCTGAAGGACTGGAACCTGAAGGACTGAACCCTGAAGGACTGAACCCTGAAGGACTGAACCCTGAAGGACTGGAACCTGAAGGACGCCACGTTAACTTCATTCTTCTTCCTCCAGTTGGTCCAACATGCAGATAATGAAAGTACAGAGGCGGTGCTAGTCGAGTGGTGATATAATGTCAACATATCGGTGCTTTCTCACTGAAACGCTGGGATGAGGCTCTCCAGCACCGACCAGACTCTACTGCTCCTTACACTAGTACTACTACTACTACTACTACTACTACTTCTACTACTTCCTTGGACTGCACTACACTTATCTGACTGGAGGAATTTAATATCAAACATCTGTTCATCATCTCAGTGACACTAAGAACAACAGTAGATCTCTTTAAATGTCCTCCTGTTGAGGTACCACAAACATGTAGTACTGTTACTCGCAAATACTGCAAATATACTGTGAGTATGATACACGGTACCAGAAACATGTAGTACTGTTACTGCAAATATACTGTGAGTATGATACACGGTACCAGAAACATGTAGTACTGTTACTGCAAATATACTGTGAGTACGATACATGGTACCAGAAACATGTAGTCCTGTTACTGCAAATACTGCAAATATACTGTGAGTATGATACACGGTACCAGAAACATGTAGTACTGTTACAGCAAATACACTATGAGTACGATACATGGTACCAGAAACATGTAGTACCGTTACTGCAAATATACTGTGAGTATGATACACGGTACCAGAAACATGTAGTACTGTTACTGCAAAAACTGCAAATATACTGTGAGTACAATACAAGGTACCAGACTGCCCTCTGCTGGACACTCTGACCCTCTACATGGAGTCCAAAGGACAGCAGTCCAGTTAGACCGGAGGACACAGGAAACGTATGAAGACCTGGACACGTAGGAAGACCTGGACTCATGTAAATCCTCTAAACCTTAAAGGTACCGTGTCCTGCTCATGTTTACGTTCATACTGGTGTTTAAAATGTTGACATGATCTAATGTTCTCCTCCCGTCTATTCACCCTCTGTCTGAGACGCTGTCTCTTTAAGAAGCCCGGGCTGCTCTTATTGGCTAGTGAGAAATATATGGTGCACCTTAACAAAGGTAGTTGTCAAGCTGTGGGCGGTAGGACAGGAAGAGGAAATACCAGACCAGAGGGGGGACAGGAAGACTGGAACACCCGAGAGAACAGACGGGACAGGAAGTTAAAGTACAGGACAGGAAGTTAAAGTACAGGACAGGAAGTTAAAGTACAGGACAGGAAGTTAAAGTACAGGAAGTTAAAGTACAGGACAGGAAGTTAGAGTACAGGAAGTTAAAGTACAGGACAGGAAGTTAAAGTACAGGAAGTTAAAGTACAGGACAGGAAGTTAAAGTACAGGACAGGAAGTTAAAGTACAGGAAGTTAAAGTACAGGACAGGAAGTTAGAGTACAGGAAGTTAAAGTACAGGACAGGAAGTTAAAGTACAGGAAGTTAAAGTACAGGACAGGAAGTTAGAGTACAGGAAGTTAAAGTACAGGACAGGAAGTTAGAGTACAGGAAGTTAAAGTACAGGACAGGAAGTTAAAGTACAGGAAGTTAAAGTACAGGACAGGAAGTTAAAGTACAGGACAGTACAGGAAGTTAAAGTACAGGAAGTTAAAGTACAGGACAGGAAGTTTAAGTAAAGGAAGTTAAAGTACAGGACAGGAAGTTAAAGTACAGGACAGGAAGTTTAAGTAAAGGAAGTTAAAGTACAGGACAGGAAGTTAAAGTACAGGACAGGAAGTTAAAGTACAGGACAGGAAGTTAAAGTACAGGACAGGAAGTTTAAGTACAGGAAGTTAAGTACAGGACAGGAAGTTTAAGTACAGGACAGGAAGTTTAAGTACAGGACAGGAAGTTAAAGTACAGGACAGGAAGTTAAAGTACAGGACAGGAAGTTAAAGTACAGGACAGGAAGTTTAAGTACAGGACAGGAAGTTTAAGTACAGGACAGGAAGTTTAAGTACAGGACAGGAAGTTAAAGTACAGGACAGGAAGTTAAAGTACAGGACAGGAAGTTAAAGTATCGGACAGGAATTTTAAAGTACAGGACAGGAAGTTAAAATACAGGACAGTACAGGACGGGACAGGAAGTTGTAGTTCAGGACAGGATGTCCTCACCCTTGCAATGGACGGCCACAGCGCCATCCGTACTCTCACAGATGTGCAGGAAGCGGCGTGTGATGATGTCACTGGGCGTGCTGCCGTCTAAGAAGAAGAGGTCGTAGTGGTCGAAGCCAGCGTCGGTGAAGCGTTTGGCGTCGTAGATCTTCTTGTTCAGACGGATGATGGTGGTCACGTTGTGTTTCCTGAAGTATGGGAAGTACGCCTCGGGGGCGTGGAGAGGGTAACCTGCAGGGGGCGGAGCATCCACAGGTGTTACACAACAACAACAACAACAACAACAACAACAACAACACTGGACCGCCTTCAATGACCTTCAGTCTGGATTTACATTTAACATGAGGGCAGATGGTATCTGACAGGTCATCACCTGTACCCGACATCTGACAGGTACCACACCTTTACCCGACATCTGACAGGTACCACACCTTTACCCGACATCTGACAGGTACCACACCTTTACTCGACATCTGACAGGTACCACACCTTTACTCGACATCTGACAGGTCTTCATCTGTACCCGACATCTGACAGGTCTTCACCAATTATCCGTCTCAAGTATTCAGTTACCACATTGACAAACATGTTGCCATCTAAATAATACAAACTATTAATACAAATAATAATAATGATAATTACTATTATTATTATTATTACTCCTCTGACCCACCTGTTTACAGCTTCAGGTAGTGTCTCTCTGTTAACTCACCGTTTTCTATCTTAGTTTTAGGATGAGGACCGCTGAAGGCCAGAAACTTCCCCGGGACGATCCAGTTCAGATCTCCGTTCTCGACCCGCTGAAATTACACAGACGCAGGTTCAAGTCCCAGAAACACAGTAGAGAAAGTCTGCAGATGACCGGTTCAATGAAGGGATCAGTGGAGATGAAACCTGATCGAACGCTGAGTCTCAGGTGTTGTAAAGTTGGTTAGTTCAGGTGGTACAGGTAGTACAGGTGGTACAGGTACTGGTGTCAGTATTACCAGTCTATTAACGTGATGGTTTTTACCTCGTAGTGTTCGTACTCGTCCACGTCGAAGGTCTCGAAGTCAAAGAAGCCGTGCTGCAGAGCCTGAAACACAGTGTGACATCATACAGGTGACACTCAGCTGAGTGAGCCCTTTGAGTGTTGATGATGTCAGCTTCCATCCAGCCAATCAGAACTCACCTTCTTGATGCCCTGCAGACAGTCCAGCACTGTGAGGTTGAAGGTGCAATTCCCAAAGGAAGCATCCCTGCAGAGACACAGAGAGGGAGCAGATCATTACACACCAGATGATCAATACATGCCTGATGATCAATACACACCAGATCAATACACACCTGATGTCACATGGACACACTAAATCAAACTTCATGTATTTATTGACCTGTTTCAGATCAGAGCTGCTCTGCTCCTCTGGTACTGTGACCTTTGAGCTGTGACCTTTGAGCCGTGACCTTTGAGCCGTGACCTTTGAGCCGTGACCTTTGAGCTGACAGTAGCTGTCTGTCCTCAGATATGAAGTCAGAATGTGAATCTTCATTATCACAGCAGCGTCAGAGTCTCACTGAGCTGATGTATGATATTAATAACTGTCTTCTGGTTATTTTCATCATCATGAGACGACGAGGTGATGCCTCGTCCAACAGTTCAGAACCAGAATCAGAACCAGAATCTAGTTTATTAACAGGAGTACCAGGTATACACGAGGAGTCTGCTTTGGTTTGTTGGTGCAAATAAGCAGTAAAATAACAATAGAATAGTTAAAAACGTTAGAATAAAATAAGAACAAAAGAATTGAAATGCTACCAATATACAATATAAGACATAAACAAAAAATAAACATAATATAAACAGATAGTGCAGTTTAAAGGTGCTATAAAGCCTAAATAAAGTTACTATTATTAGTGTTATATCTTTACATAGCAAATAGTTGTTCACTGTGAAATGACAGAGTTTGGTGTGTCTGACGGTCAGTGAACGCCTCAGTGGGCGTGACCTCATCATGTTTAATCCATCAGCAGCCAGCAGAGGAACACGGAGTTATATAAGCAGACGACTACAAGCAGCTCTTTATCCTCCAGAGTCAGAGAACCAGCTGGACACTCAACACAACCTCACTCAGCCTGTTATCAGCTGCAGACTGACAGCACACACCCTTATATTATATATATATATATATATATATTCTGATTTATAGTGATTGTTGTTAACTTCTTTAACACTAGACCATGAAGGGAACAAGATGAATCAGACACTTCTAGGGACTTTTACTTTGTAAAATCTCTAAATTAATCCAGTAAAATGTTTGATTTTCAGCATGTATATAGTCAGAGATGTCCTGAAGTCAAATATATCTGAGGTCACAGTATGTAAAGAAACTACAGCAAATGGTCGCTCATCTTCTCTGTTTGTGTTCCTCTGAACATTTAGAGTTATTATTTATAATGATTTCAGTCCCAGTGAGTCAGCGCTCTGATGTCATTTTGGACAATAAAGGTTAATGTTACTATCAGTACTGCAGTACTGTAGTACTGATAGTAGTACTGTACTACTGTACTGCAGTAGTACAGTACTACAGTACTACTGTACTGCAGTAGTACAGTACTACAGTACTACAGTACTGCAGCAGGAGTGGAGGACTCACCTGAAGGGCAGGTAGGAGGCATTGGATCCAGAGATCAGAGCTCTGTAAGCTTCTTCTGGAGTTTTCTTCAGGTAGATCACCTGACAGAGAGACACACAGGTTAACAGTGACAGTCTTTATGCTAAGCTAGGCTAACAGTCTCTATGCTAAGATAGGCTAACAGTCTTTATGCTAAGCTAGGCTAACAGTCTCTATGCTAAGATAGGCTAACAGTCTTTATGCTAAGCTAGGCTAACAGCTGGTTTCAGTGTACAGATGAAGCGTTTACATGTTGACTCATCATCTCATCTCTTTAGTCAGGTTCATAATGTTTGGACAGTTGTTGTTTTCTTTGAGACTAACCAGAGGTCAACCAGAGGTCAACCAGAGGTCAACCTCCGGGTCTGAAGCCTTAAACCTGCATCCTGTCTACCAGCCAGCGGGGGGCGACTCCTCTGGATCTATAGAAGTCTCTGAGAAAATGACCCTACTTCTCTCTTGATTTATTACCTCAGTAAACATTGTAAACATGAGTTTATGGTCTCAATCACTAGTTTCAAGTCTTCTTCAATACAGCATGATGTTCATTTAGTAAATTATGGTCCCATTTAGAGTCAGATAGACCATAAAGCAGGGGATGCTTTAGGGCGGGGCTACCTGCTGATTGACAGGTCGTTACCACGGCGTTGTCCGGTCTGGGAGTTGTCCGTGTTTTCGTCTTACAACTTTAACCCTTTCAGTGTGTTTTCACTTCATCAAAGTTAATTATAACCTTTTGGTTGCCTGAAAATGTCTTATTCAGCGTTCAGTTGTACGTAGCTCCGCCCTCTAGTGTCACTTCTGGTTGCAAATAACCAAGATGACTACGGCTCCACCTCATCCATGATCATAAGCAGGTTCTTCACTGATGTTAGAACGTCTGAGTAATTTTTATGATGAGGTCACTCTGAATGACATCAACATGTGTGAAAGCCTCCGATCTACACTCTCTGACCAATAGGAGCGCTGCGTGGAGATGACTCACAGCGTAACCTCCAATCAGCACGGCGGCGTTGGACCGCTTCCTCTGGTCGAAGCTGGTGTAGTGAACGATCCTCTTCCTGGTCAGAGTGAACGACTGCAGAGAAGAAGAAGAAGAAGAGATGTCACATGACCAAGGATCAGACTATCAGTCAGAATATTAATCAATAAAGTTGATAAGGAATCCTTTTATATCTGAAGACGTCATGTTGGAAGATTTAATTATAAATGTATAAATAAAATAAACCATTAAACAATGAGTGTTAGTAATAAAGTGAGAGAACAACAAGCAGCTGCTGATTCTCTCAGTGAACCAATAAACCGTCATCACCACCAACATGTGACTGACAGGAAGGAACCCTTTCAAAGTAAAACACTCACATCAAGTTTGGGTTTAGTCCTCCATCTTTACAGTGTAGTAGTAGTAATCTATTACAGTACTTATTTAAAAGTTTACAAAGAATGAGCAGTGTGACAGAGTGACTCTGCTGCTGATGTCACTCTGCGTCCGCCCCGTTGCATTCTGGACATTCCTGCTGTGGGAGCGTCAGCAGCAGAAACTCAGACTCACCTTCAGCTTCTTGTTGAGTTTGCAGCAGTATCGATACAACATGGAGAGATTGAGAGGACCGAAGTCTGCATAGAAACTGACACACAGACACACAGTTAGACAGTTAGACAGTTAGACACCGACTACACACAACGATACACACAACGATACACACAACGTCAACGACAACGTCAACGTCAACGACAACGACAACGTCAACGACTGACAACGACAAGTCAACGACTGACAACGTTAACGTCAACGTTAACGACAACGTTAACGACAACTTCAACGACAACGTCAACGAAAACGTCAACGTCAACGACAACGTCAACGACAACGTTACCACTGACAACGTTAACGACAACGTCAACGACTGACAACGTTAATGACAACGTTAACGACAACGTCAACATTAACAACAACGACGTCAACGTTAACGACTGACAACGACAACAACGACTGACAACGTAAACAACAACGTCAACGACTGACAGCGTTAACAAAAACAACAACGACTGACAACGTAAACAACAACGTCAACGACTGACAGCGTTAACAAAAACAACAACGACTGACAACGTTAACGACAACGACTGACAACGTTAACGACAACGACTGACAACGTTAACGACAACTTCAACGACTGACAACGTTAACGACAACGACAACGTTAACGACAACGCTAACGCTAACGACAACTTCAACGACTGGCAACGTTAACGACAACGTCAACGACTGACAGCGTTAACAAAAACAACAACGACTGACAGCGTTAACGACAACGACTGACAACGTTAACGACAACTTCAACGACAACGACAACGTTAACGACAACGACAACGTTAACGACAACGCTAACGCTAACGACAACTTCAACGACTGACAACGTTAACGACAACGTCAACGACTGACAGCGTTAACAAAAACAACAACAACTGACAACCTTAACGACAACGACTGACAACGTTAACGACAACGACTGACAACGTTAACGACAACTTCAACGACTGACAACGTTAACGACAACGTTAACGACAACGCTAACGCTAACGACAACTTCAACGACTGACAACGTTAACGACAACGTTAACGACAGCGTTAACGACAACGTTAACGACAACGTCAACGACTGACAGCGTTAACAAAAACAACAACGACTGACAGCGTTAACGACAACGACTGACAACGTTAACGACAACTTCAACGACTGACAACGTTAACGACAACGACAACGTTAACGACAACGACAACGTTAACGACAACGCTAACGCTAACGACAACTTCAACGACTGACAACGTTAACGACAACGTCAACGACTGACAGCGTTAACAAAAACAACAACAACTGACAACGTTAACGACAACGACTGACAACGTTAACGACAACTTCAACGACTGACAACGTTAACGACAACGACAACGTTAACGACAACGACAACGTTAACGACAACGCTAACGCTAACGACAACTTCAACGACTGACAACGTTAACGACAACGTCAACGTTAACGACAACGCTAACGCTAACGACAACTTCAACGACTGACAACGTCAACGACAACGTCAACGACAACGTCAACGTTAACGACAGCGTTAACGACAACGTTAACGACAACGTCAACGACTGACAACGACGAACGTCAGCGACGACGACGTCAACGACGACGACGTCTGTTTAGTCATATTTGAAGTGTGGACTGTCCTGATTGGCCGCACTGAACTTTTGTCAGACGCTCTGTTTCCATTTATTGCTGTCACTTGATTTGAAAGCGCCGCGGTGGACGAGGTGGACGAGGTGGACGAGGTGGACGGGGTTAGCTAACAGTTCTAACAGTGTTAACCTGGGGGGGGACCGGAGGGTGGGTGCTATGCTTCCACTACAACGCCGTTGTTGGGCGAAGGTTAATCATAACCTATGTAACAATTCTACAGCGTTACACGCAGCATCGCCCTGTCTGGGTTTGTGTTACAACAATGACCCGCTAGCTGTACATTATCCCGCTTATTACACGGCTACTTACTGAAGAAAACAATAATTTCACACAAAAACGGTCCTCCAGAGTCCGACATCAGAGCTGCGCCCATAGCAACGGTCTGTTATACATAGCAACGGTCTGTTATACATAGCAACGGTCTGTTATACACAGCAACGGTCTGTTATAAAGAAATAACAGACCGTAGAACGCCGTGATTGACCAATCAGAATGGAGTATTCAACACAGCCGTGTAATAAGAACAGTTAACAACGTCTCTGACCACCTACTTACATCATCTAATAACAATAAGTAGTAAGATTCAGGCTGTACATAAAGTATATAAATATACACACAGGTATATGATCCATTACTGTCCAGTATTCCACGTATTGATTATTGATCACATCACAGTGATTTGAGCTGAACTTACTTTTCGTAGACAAACTCGTCGTCGGTGCAGAAGTAGTGAGTGTTGGCCGTACTCTTGGGTTTACTGCGGAGCGTGGCGAAGTACAGACGCTCTGTTAGAAACACACAGACAGAGGTTAGACACTGACCCCAGATCAGGGTTAGACACTGACCCCAGATCAGGGTTAGACACTGACCCCAGATCAGGGTTAGACACTGACCCCAGATCAGGGTTAGACACTGACCCCAGATCAGGGTTAGACACTGACCCCAGATCAGGGTTAGACACTGACCCCAGATCAGGGTTAGACACTGACCCCAGATCGGGGGTTACACACTGACCCCAGATCAGGGTTAGACACTGACCCCAGATCGGGGGTTACACACTGACCCCATATCGGGGGTTAGACACTGACCCCATATCGGGGGTTAGACACTGACCCCAGATCGGGGGTTACACACTGACCCCAGATCGGGGGTTAGACACTGACCCCAGATCGGGGGTTAGACACTGACCCCAGGTCAGGGGTTAGACACTGACCCCAGATCAGGGTTAGACACTGACCCCAGATCAGGGGTTACACACTGACCCCAGATCAGGGTTAGACACTGACCCCATATCGGGGGTTAGACACTGACCCCAGATCGGGGGTTACACACTGACCCCAGATCGGGGGTTAGACACTGACCCCAGATCAGGTCCTGGTCCTGTCCAGTCTGAACTCGGAACCAGATCTAAACCTGACGTCAAACACTGACCCCAGATCAGTCTGAGTCCATTAGTACATTTAAACATTTTATTTTGTTGCTTTTCATTCGATGTTAGAACAACTGTGAGCCAGAAAACAATAATCAGATATTATATATCATCCATAAATATTACAGATAATTCATTACTGTAGAAATATTACTGATGGATTCACATGTGGGTTTGATTATTAATTATTCTCAACATATTTATTACTAAGTAACTGATATACAGAATATTTGTTCTAATAATATTAAATCAGGAAGTGGATTAATTTGATTTAAAAAAACTGAGTATTTGTACCTCTAATAGAATGAGTATTGAAGTATTTGTACCTTTAATAAACTGTGTATTTGTACCTCTAATAGACTGAGTATTTAAGTACTTGTAACTTTAATGCACGCAGTACTTGTACCTTTAATGAACTGGGCGGCTCCAGGCGGCTCGGGGTCGTCGCTCAGCCCGAACAGAGCGCTCAGGATCGGGGAGTGTCTGACTGCTTCCACCGTCATGGCTCCAGAGGCTAGCTGTTAGCTGTTAGCTTCACTAACTTTTAAACTGTTAGCCGCTCCGTTAGCCGTTAGCCGTTAGCAGCTAGCTGTTAGCCGTTAGCCGTTAGCTCACCGGGAGACTGTTCAAAAGTTTATTAAACTTCCTCCTCAGTTTCCCGTCGGCCCCTGCGGCCCTGCTCTGCTCACAGCCGAGTCTCTTCTCCTGTTTCCGGTGTTCGGTTCTCCGTTTCTCACCGGTAAATACTCCCGGGTTAGCATGTTAGCATGTTAGCACCGAAACTGCTTGACGAAGCTCCGAGAGTCTGAAACTCTGATTGACCAAATCCCTCTAAGACACGTTACCGTGGCAACGGAGGCGCCACCTTAGCCAATCAGCACTCAGAACACACTGTGCTGCCTTCACGGGCCGTTGGGAAACACACAATGAGGCCTTCAGGTACCGAGTAACCGTTTTAAACCACCTATTTACATTCCAGGGGATTATCTGTGTATCCTGGTCCTTATTCTATATAATCTATATTATTCTATATTATCTATATTATTTTATATAATCTGTATTATTCTATATAATATATATACTTCTATATAATCTATATAATTCTATATAATCTAAACACAAACACACAAGCACAGAGGCCTGAATACGGGTTGTTTCTTCTAATAAAACCAGTTACTATCTGGTGGAACTCAGCTTTATAAGATAAAAAACATCAGATTATTATATATTATACTACATATTATTATAACTATGCATCACATTCTCATCGACACTCTTCACTCTTTATTTATTTCTTTTTGATTTTATAAACTTTCTTTCAGAGCCTCAATATCAGAGATGAAAAAGGGAAAAACAAAAAAATTATATATTGATTTATCAAATTCTATCTTTGTTTGTCGTCTCTTGTATAACACACATATATATGTTGTATGTATATTTTAGTATATTATTGTATCATATGTACATTTAGTCCCATTTATTCTTTTTCTGTCCTATATTTCTCTCTATATTATATCCTCAGGTCTTAAACTTTATTTTGTCAGATTTAATTGTTGTTACCGTTTCTGGATGATTTAATAATAAACTAAAGTTTTGAATCGTTAAATGTCAGCAGATGAAATCAGTAAGAAACCAGCTGAGCTTTATTTTTTATTTATTTACTGATGACTGAATATTCTCCAGTTTATCACGGTTTTATTATTAATTTATCAGAGATGTTTCTGTCCTGGATGCAGCTGTGGACGCTCAATCCAGATGTTCAACAATGTGGGACAATAAAGTGAACCTGTACTAATACTTTACTTCATGTACTAATACTTTACTTCATGGACTAATACTTTACTTCATGGACTAATACTTTACTTCATGGACTAATACTTTACTTCATGGACTAATACTTTACTTCATGGACTAATACTTTACTTCATGTACTAATACTTTACTTCATGAACTAATACTTTACTTCATGTACTAATACTTTACTTCATGAACTAATACTTTACTTCATGAACTAATACTTTACTTCATGGACTAATACTTTACTTCATGGACTAATACTTTACTTCATGGACTAATACTTTACTTCATGTACTAATACTTTACTTCATGAACTAATACTTTACTTCATGTACTAATACTTTACTTCATGGACTAATACTTTACTTCATGGACTAATACTTTACTTCATGGACTAATACTTTACTTCATGTACTAATACTTTACTTCATGTACTAATACTTAACTTGAGTACATTTATCTTATAGTTACTGGTAACTTTAATGATTCAGATTGGAGCTGTTCTCAGGTCATTTTCTCTTCACTCTGCTGAAACAAGAAGAATATAAATAGAAACCAGATGTTTGAGGACGTCGTCCTACCTGAGCTGAACGAACCACCTGACACCTGGCTGATCTGGGACCAGGTGAAACCACCTGACACCTGGCTGATCCGGGACCAGGTGAAACCACCTGACTGGCTGCTTTACGCTGTTGGATTCGTCCTTTACTGTTTATGTCACAGTGATGACGTCAGAATCTCACCTGCGATCAGAGAGATCCAAACACGGTTTGGTCCAGTTCCAGGTCCGGGTCCAGGTCCGGGTCCAGGTCCTGGTCCAGGTCCAGGTCCAGGTCCAGGTCCAGGTCCAGGTCCAGGTCCAGGTCCAGGTCCAGGTCCAGGTTGGAGGATCCAGGGGCCGTCCTGGTGCGTCCTCCAGGCCCCGGCGTCCGCCATGTCGCAGGGCGGCGAGCAGACTGCGAGGACACGGCCGGGCTGAGCTGAGCCCAGGAGGTGTCAGGTGACCCGGATCAGGTTGCTCCTGGTTCCAGAGGGGACGGAGGTGTGAGTTTCCAGCCGGCTCGGGTTTCAACACACATTCAGGTCTGATGTGGACTTCCTGCTGTACACACTGTACATCAGGTGAGTTAACGAGGTCAACGCCACGCTGATGACATCACGGAAACCAGACGGGGACCACAGGAAGTCCAGGTCCACCACGGACCTGGACTTCCTGTGGAGACAGACAAGACACACCTGAACAGACGTGTCCTGTCTCACCAACAACAAA
This sequence comes from Sebastolobus alascanus, assembly GCA_916701645.2. Taxonomy (NCBI): domain Eukaryota; kingdom Metazoa; phylum Chordata; class Actinopteri; order Perciformes; family Sebastidae; genus Sebastolobus; species Sebastolobus alascanus. Next base: position 323,377 of record CAKAOJ020000367.1, read on the forward strand.
CTACAATACCCAGAATTCAACTCTCTCACTGATGGAGTTAAAACATGAGAGCTGGTCTGAGGTCAGCCTCAGGAGGACATCTGACCTCATCATATACACACAGATACAGACGTGACCTTTGACCTCTATGTTTAACCCATCATCAGGACCAACCTGGGGTTCAGTGTCTCTCTGAAGGACACTACGACATGAAGACAGGAGGAGCCGGGGATCGAACCAGGACGACCCGCTCTGCCCCCTGAGACACATTTAAACACTGTTTAGTCACTAGAACTTTCATTCCATTCCATTCCATGATTACTTATGATCATCAGTTTATAAATATAACCTGGATCCAGACCGATGTTAATGTCTTTCAGAGGCTCCAGTAGGTTCAGTTTCAGGGTTACAGTGAAGCTACAGATATGATGGGAAACTAAATGTCCAAAAAAAAAAAGTCTGAAAAATGTTCGGAAAAAAGTCTGAAAAAAAAAATGTCCGGAAAAAATGTCAGAATAAAGCCTGAAAATTGTCCGAAAAAAAGTCTGAAAAATGTCCAAAAAAAGGTAAAAAAAAAAAAAAAAAAGGAAGAAAAATCTGAAAAAAAGCCAAAAAAAATGTCCTACAAAAAGTCTGGAAAAAAGTCCCAAAAATGTCCAAAAAGCCTGAAAAATGTCTGAAAAAAGGTCCGAAAAATGCCCGGTAAAGTCCAAAAAATGGCCGCAAATTGTCCAAAAAATGTCCGAAAGTCCATAAAATGTCAGAAAAAATGTCAGAACATAGTCTGTAAATAGTATGAAAAATGTCAAAAAATGTCCAAGAAAAAGTTCAAAAAATTTCAGGAAAAAAGTCTGAAAAAAGTCCGAAGTATTCTGGAAAAAAAAAAAAAAAAATCAGAAAAATTTCAGAAAATAGTCTGAAAAATGTCCAAAAAAATGTCAGAAAAAAGTCCGAAAAATGTCCATAAAAAAAATTCCAAAAATGTAAAAAAAAAAAAAAATCTGAAAAATGTCAGAAAAAAAATCTGAAAAAGGTCCAAAAATGTAAAAAAGAAAAATCTGAAAAAAGTCTGAAAAATGTTCGGGAAAAAGTCCGAAATATTCTGAAAAAAAGTCAAAAAAAGGTCAGAAAATGTAAAAAAAAAAAAAAAAAAAAAATATCCTAAAAAAGTCGCGAAAAAAGTCCAAAAAAAGTCTGAAAATGTCACAAAAACAATTCAGAAAAAGTCTGACGAATGTCCAAAAGTTCCCAAAATCTCCAAAAAATGTCCGAATAAAGTCTGAAAAATGTTCGGAAAAGAGAGTCTGAAATTTGTGTGAAAACTGTCCAAAAGTCCCAAACAATGTCCGAAAAAAATTCTGAAAAATTGCCAGTAAACTCAAAAAAATGCCGCAAATTGTCCAAAAAGTGTCCGAAAGTCCATAAAATGTCAGAAAAAATGTCAGAAAAAAGTCCGAAAAATGTCCACAAAAAAAGTCAAAAAATGTAAAAAAAAAAAAAATTCTCAAAAATTTCAGAAAAAAAATCTGAAAAAAGGTCCAAAAATGTAAAAAAAAGTAAAAAAAAATAAAAATAAAATAATTTGAAAAAAGTCCGAAAAATGTCATAAAAAAGCCTAAAAAATGTAAAAAAAAAAAGTATGTAAAAAAGTCCCAAAAATGTCAGAATAAAAAATTTCCAGAAAGGCAGAAGAAAAGTGCGATACTGGTATCATATGAACCTATAAAACCTGATGAATCCGTCGGTACCAACCAGGTCAGAATATTACTACTGCTACTACTACTACTACTAATACTACTACTACTACTACTACTACTACTACTACTACTACTGCTACTACTGGTATCATAGTAAACTATAAAACCTGATGAATCCATCGGGACCAACCAGGTCAGACTAGCTTGTCCTTTGAAACATTTTGACTTTATTGTGTAAATCTTGGCTTATCGATGGTTCTGAACCCGCTCTGATTCCCTCTCATCACATCACTGAGCACACATGAAATTAATCTTTTAATACACACTGAAATAATTCACACATCCACTCAGTTTGTGTGCTAACAGCTGCTGTTGTGCACTGCTTTTACTGGTTTTACTGGACAGTTAAATACAGTTTGATGAGTTCAGGCTTCAGATCAACTAATGAGGCTACAGTCATCCAGCAGAGGCACGAAGAAGAAGAAGAAGAAGAAGAAGAAGAAGAAGAAGAAGAAGAAGAAACCCCCCCCCCCCCCAGTCCGTCAGTTTGGTTCAGTTTCTGTCTCTGATGCTGATGTCACACGTTAGGCTCCGCCTCCTTCACAAAAAACAAACAAATCAAAAAGACGAGCGTTCCGTCTGTCCTGTGGACGTTTCATCAGACCTGAATACGCCGCCGCCGCTCAGCTTCCTGTTTCCTCCAGTGGTCACTCACTGTACTGTAGTTAAAAATCCCCCCCCAGCACCCAGAGAGCGATGTTATAGAAGAGACGTCTGTAGAAGTGCTGACAGGACGCCGCCACCTGATGACAACCTCCACTGTGTATATATATATATATATACAGTATATACTGTATATATATATATATATATATATGTATACAGTATATATATCCATGTAGATCTGAGGATTATTAATGACATTTTAATTGATTTATTAATCAGATTATTGGATTATATTTAATCTGCGGTGTAATTTTAGGTGTAATTAAATCAATAATTTATTAGTTTAAATAAGTGGATATTAAAATGAGTTGTATTGATGTGAGGACAGCAGCCAACAGATCTGAAAATCAACGCTCACATTTACCAGCTCACAAGGAGCACCTGAACGCAACAGCAGACGTCTCATTTAAAGAGCACGAGCCGTCTCTGCCTTCGGTCCCTGAACGCATCACAGTGACAGCAGGAGGCGGAGCCTGAGGTGTGACCTAGCTGGCGTCATATTGCACAACCAATCAGCTCGCTCCGCTGCTGACGTCTCCGAAGTGTCCACAGAGGATTATTGATAAGGCATCCAATCTGACAGGAAGTCCCGATCCACCCGATCGATCGATCGATCGATCGATCAGTCCGACCGCCAAAACTACTTCCTGCTCTCAAAGAGTCTTTTTCTTCAAAATAAAAGCAGATGGAAACAGAAATCAACATAGTTCAGAGTTTGTGCTTCAGTCTGTCAGAATCAGGGCTGATCAATAACTGGTCAATAACTGATCAATAACTGGTCAATAACTGATCAATCACTGATCAATAACTGATCAATAACCGGTCAATAACTGATCAATAACCGATCATAACCGGTCAATAACTGATAAATAACTGATCAATAACTGATAAATAACCGATCAATAACTGATCAATAACTGATAAATAACTGATCAATAACCGATCAATAACTGATCAATAACTGGTCAATAACCGGTCAATAACCGATCAATAACTGATCAATAACTGATCAATAACTGGTCATCAGGGTCAATCAAAATGAGCTTCAGTGGTTTTTATCTTTTTCTACCAGTTTCAGTGTTTAAAGTGATTTTAAAGGAACATTCTGGTGTTTTTCTATATTTCACTTCCCAACAACCGGCCTGACTTCCTGTCTCATTTTCTGTCTCACTTCCTGTCTCACTTCCTGTCTCACTTCCATCCACATGAGGAGCTCTAGAGAGAGTCAGCAGGACGGTGATAATAAACTACAGAGTGATGATGAAGGTGATGATGATGAAGGTGATGGTGATGATGATGAAGGTGATGATGAAGGTGATGATGATGGTGATGTTGGTGATGAAGGATCAACAGGGAGGATCAGTGATATCAGTCTCGTCTCGTCAGTTGAAACATGAAGATTAAATATAGAAAATCACCAGATTTAATAGATTTTATTAATAGAAACACTGAAGAGATTCTTTATTTTACTTTCTGATCAGCTGATTAATCAATTAGTTGATGGACAGAAGACGTGAGGAAGAGATTAATAAGTGAAGTCTTTTCTGTTCTGGACTGGACTGAACTGGACTAGATTCTGGAGTAGAACCAGGTTCTGACCCGTCCCCGACCCGTCCCCGACCCCGACCCGTCCCCCGTCCCTCAGGTTGAGACACACTGAACTAATCAATCAGATGTTTGTTTAAAATAAGAAATCAAACTGTGTGATTGGCTGGTTCAGCTGTGAGGTCAGAGACCAGCCAATCACTGATCAATGACCCTGATCAGCTGACAGACTGAGGTACCGTGTCAGACCGCTGAGATGATGTCAGCAGGATTCCTCATGGACTCTCAGGACGGGGTCTGAGGTGGTCTACAGTCTGTACCTGGACTCTGTGAGGGGGGGCAGTCTGTCTGTGGGGGGGTCGCCTCCGAGGGCCCCGCCTCCGAGGGCCCCGCCTCCACCGCCTGGAGCCCTCTGATTGGACAGCTGGGAGGAGGATCGGCTCCTCCTGCTGTGGATTTAATTTCAACTGAAACAATATTCTGATCTTCTTCACCTCCTCCTCCTCCTGCTTCTGCTGCTGCTCCTCCTCCTCCTGTTGCTGCTGCTGCTCCTCCTCCTCCTGCTTCTGCTCCTCCTCCTCCTGCTTCTGCTGCTGCTCCTCCTCCTCCTGCTTCTGCTGCTGCTCCTCCTGCTGCTGCTGCTGCTCCTCCTCCTCCTGCTTCTGCTTCTCCTCCTGCTGCTCCTCCTGCTGCTGCTTCTCCTCCTGCTGCTGCTCCTCCCCCTGCTGCTGCTGCTCCTCCCCCTACTGCTTCTGCTGCTCCTCCTCCTGCTGCTGCTGCTCCTCCTGCTGCTGCTGCTGCTCCTCCTGCTGCTGCTGCTGCTCCTTCTGCTGCTGCTCCTCCTGCTGCTGCTGCTGCTCCTCCTGCTGCTGCTCCTCCTGCTCCTGCTGCTGCTGCTGCTGCTCCTACTGCTGCTGCTGCTCCTGCTGCTGCTCCTCCTCCTGCTTCCATCCAGAACTCAGCTACCACACTGACCTCTGCTGCTCCTGCTGGCCGCTGACCTCCAGTCGCACCTCCTCCGTCGACGGCGTCGGTGGAGGAGAGCTGGTTGGCGGAGGACAGAACTTCAGTGATGATGGCGGCCGTCTGAGCGACCCAGTTCAGCTCCGACCTCACCTCCCCTGCACCTCCTGCTGCTGCTGCTGCTGCTGGGGAGAGGGAGGAGGAGGTCGGAGGATCGGTCTGAGGCCCCGGCTGAGTGGTGTTTGTTCCTGGCTGAGTGGTGTTGGCAGGTCCTGGTCCTGGTCCTGGTCCTGGTCCTGCAGCAGCAGCAGCACTGTGGTTGTTGTTCAGGTTGTCCTGCAGGGCGGTCTGGTTGGCCTGACCCGCCTGCTGGTTCTGAAGCAGCATCTCCTGGATCCGGATCTGCTGCAGGATGGCAGGAAGCTCATAGTGGTGGAAGAAGTAAATCATGGAGTGCTGAAGAAGAAGAAGAAGAAGAAGAAAAGAAGTTAGTGTTTCTCTTTTCTCTTATTGGTTCTTCTCTCATGAAGCAAGTTCTGGACCAGGTTCACTGGACCAGCACTGGACCAGAACTGATCCTGGATCAGGTATATATCACATATAAACACTCAGATTTCACCAAAACTAAACTAGTAACTTTGACTGTTGTGGTCTTAAGTTGAAAGGGAAGCATGTCTTCCTGTAGGGACTCAGATGATGAAGATGATGGTGGTTCTGACCTGGATGAAGAGCCAGGAGGTGACCAGGGCCAGGCTGCTGTACTGCCCGTTGAAGCGGTAGTGATACGCGTAGAAGGCAAAGTGGTAAAGATAGAAGAACCTGAGGAACACAAACACATTCATGTTCAATAGGAGAACCTGAGGAACACAAACACATTCATGTTCAATAGGAGAACCTGAGGAACACAAACACATTCATGTTCAATAGGAGAACCTGAGGAACACAAACACATTCAAACACTAACGATGAATCAACGAATCCGTCTGCGTGTCCTACGTCTCAACAACCTTTCATTCCATCCAGTTCACACCTGGCGGGTGTAATGCTCAGTACTCAGTACCGAGTACCTAGTACCCAGTACCTAGTACCTAGTACCCAGTACCTAGTACCTAGTACCCAGTACCCAGTACCTAGTACCCAGTGCCCAGTACCTAATAACAAGTACTGGGTACCTAGTACCTAGTACCCAGTACCCAGTACCTAGTACCCAGTGCCCAGTACCTAGTAACAAGTACTGGGTACCCAGTACCTAGTACCCAGTACCCAGTACCCGAGGGAGATGATGGATGAATTATGAATATTTTAAGGGATTGTTGTTTCTACTGTGCTGTGATTGGTACAGCACCGTACCTCTGGTGTGTTTTTAAATGAGCCAATGGTGTGAGTCGGTGTTGGTCATGTGACTCACCTCAGCCAGTGGCGTTTGCTGGTGTTGGTGTGGCAGCAGATGGCGTCGTACTGATCGGCCAACCAGACGATGAGGATGATGTAGAACGCCGTTGTCGTGTCGTTGAAGAACTCAGACATGATGGCCTCCATGCCTGATGACAGGAAGTGACATCAGCAGGTCAGGATGGAACTCTTTTAGCTGCACAAAACCCCCAACCAATCACCAGCTTCAGATTTTACCCACGAGACTCGAGGAGAGAAGACGTCTGATGACAACCTTCAAAACACTTGTCTCATGAAGTTAAACCTTGTTTTCAGTCTCGACTAGAACCTGGACTGTCTAGACTGGGACCATGACTTCCTCAATCGGGACTCGACTGTCTAGACTGGGACCATGACTTCCACAACTCGGGACTCGACTGTCTAGACTGGGACCATGACTTCCTCAACTCGGGACTCAACTGTCTAGACTGGGACCATGACTTCCTCAACTCGGGACTCGACTGTCTGGGCTGGGACCATGACTTCCTCAACTCGGGACTCGACTGTCTAGACTGGGACCATGACTTCCTCAACTCGGGACTCGACTGTCTAGGCTGGGACCATGACTTCCTCAACTCGGGACTCGACTGTCTAGGCTGGGACCATGACTTCCTCAACTCGGGACTCGACTGTCTAGACTGGGACCATGACTTCCTCAACTCGGGACTCGACTGTCTAGACTGGGACCATGACTTCCTCAACTCGGGACTCGACTGTCTAGACTGGGACAGTGACTGCCTCGACTCGGAATTTGACTGCCTCGACTGCCTCGAGTCAGACCATAACTTTCTTGACTTGGGACTTGACTGTCTAGACTCGGGACTTGACTGTCTAGACTGGGACCATGACTGCTTCGATTCGGGACTTGACGGACTGTCTTGACTGGAACCCTGTAACTCAACTGTCTCGACCAAGACTAGATTTCAGCCTACTCCCGTCTCGACTTGGGACTTGACTGCGTCGACTCGCGCTTTGACTGTATTGACTAGGGACTTGACAAGCTTGACTTTCCAGGATGTGGACTTACCAACGAGAGCCAGGATGACGGTGAGCAGAGGGGCTGCTGGGAAGGCGATGGTCATGTTCATCTCCAACATCTGAAGAAGATCCACTGAGGGGGGACAGACCGAGACCAGATCAACACACATCTGATGTTTTAAAGACGTAGTTTATATATTCTGGACTAACACAAATACTCTGTTCAAGTACTGGATCATATATTTCACACCCTTATATCATTTATTTAAACTGAAAATCATCAGTCGAGTCAGTTACCAAAGATCTCAAACTGGACCATACTGAACTGAACTACACTGAACTGGACTTGAGTGGAATACCCTAGACTGGATTGCACTACACTGGACTGGGTTACATTAAACCGGACTACTTTGGACTAAACTGGACTGGTCTGTTCTGGTCTGAGGAGTTATTTATATTCTCAGACTGGATTAAATTTAACCCTTCTGGACTGAACTTCAATAAACTGGTCTGAACTGGACTGGGTTACATTGAACTGGTCAAGACTGGACTGGATTACATTAAACTTTTCTGGACTGGACTACAATGAACTGGTCTGAACTGGACTGGGTTACATTGAACCCTTCTGGACTGGACTACAATAACCTGGTCTGGACCAGATGCTGTGTGGACATGAGGTCTTGCGTAAACTGACCGATGAAGACGAAGATCTGGTGGTGAGAATATCTGAGCAGCATCGACACCGACAGAGTCTGAAAAACAGAAAACATAAACACGGAACAACCTCAGAACCGTCTCAAACTATATCAACAAAAAGTCTAAAACTATCCAAATGAATCATAATTAAGTTTTATCTTGTTTTTCTTTCCTTTAAACGTCCTCTTCCTTCTGGAACACAACCCCTCACTGACAGACGAACTTCTAAATGTTCCATCTTATTTATGAAAGTCTGAACTTTGAGTTCTGAGTATTTAAAAGATGAATTTCACCAGTTTTCACTGCAGACTATTGAACACTGTCAGTCGTCACCACTACAGCTGCTGTAAACCATTATAACTGATTCACTTACGAATATGACCATGATGACGAAGGCGGCCAGGTAGGAGGTTCTGGCCATCCACATGCTGACGAAGCGGTAATGTTCTCCAGACACCACATTTCTCAGGAACCCTGCAGAGAACCACACTGTGACATCAATAACCTGCTGATGATTACCTATTCAATGCCAGGTCAACCAGAAACCTGGTTCTGTAATCAAAAGTAAGGAACCAAAGGAACCTGGGTTCTGTAATCGGAGTAGGGGATCAGAAGAACTGGTTCTGTAATCGGAGTAGGGGATTAGAGGATCTCTGGTTCTGTAATCGGAGTAGAGGATTAGAAGAACTGGTTCAGTAATCGGAGTAGGGGATTAGAGGAACTGGTTCAGTAATCGGAGTGGGGGATTAGAGGATCTCTGGTTCAATAATCTGAGGAGGGGATTAGAGGAATTTTGGTTCTGTAATCGGAGTAGGGCATAAGAGGAACTCTGGTTCTTTAATCTGAGTAAGGGATTAGAGGAACTCTGGTTCTGTAATCGGAGTAGGGGATTAGAGGAATTTTGGTTCTGTAATCGGAGTAGGGGATTAGAGGAACTCTGGTTCGGTAATCGGAGTAGGGGATTAGAGGAATTTGGGTTCTGTCATCGGAGTAGGGGATTAGAGGAACTCTGGTTCGGTAATCGGAGTAAGGGATTAGAGGAACTCTGGTTCTGTAATCTGAGGAGGGGATTAGAGGAATTTTGGTTCTGTAATCAGAGTAGGGGATTAGAGGAACTCTGGTTCGGTAATCGGAGTAGGGGATTAGAGGAATTTGGGTTCTGTCATCGGAGTAGGGGATTAGAGGAACTCTGGTTCGGTAATCGGAGTAAGGGATTAGAGGAATTTGGGTTCTGTAATCAGAGTAGGGGATTAGAGGAACTCTGGTTCGGTAATCGGAGTAGGGAATTAGAGGAACTCTGGTTCTGTAATCGGAGTAGGGGATTAGAGGAACTCTGGTTCTGTAATCGGAATAGGGGATTAGAGGAACTTGGGTTCTGTCATCGGAGTAGGGGATTAGAGGAACTCTGGTTGGGTAATCGGAGTAGGGGATTAGATGAACTCTGGTTCGGTAATCGGAGTAGGGGATTAGAGGAACTTGGGTTCTGTAATCGGAGTAGGGAATTAGAGGAACTCTGGTTCTGTAATCGGAGTAGGGGATTAGAGGAACTCTGGTTCTGTAATCGGAGTAGGGGATTAGAAGAACTCTGGTTCGGTAATCGGAGTAGGGGATTAGAGGAATTTGGGTTCTGTAATCGGAGTAGGGGATTAGAGGAACTCTGGTTCTGTAATCGGAGTAGGGGATTAGAGGAACTCTGGTTCGGTAATCGGAGTAGGGAGTTAGAGGAACTCTGGTTCTGTAATCGGAGTAGGGGATTAGAGGAACTCTGGTTCGGTAATCGGAGTAGGGAATTAGAGGAACTCTGGTTCTGTAATCGGAGTAGGGGATTAGAGGAACTCTGGTTCTGTAATCGGAATAGGGGATTAGAGGAACTCTGGTTCTGTAATCGGAGTAGGGGATTAGAGGAACTCTGGTTCGGTAATCGGAGTAGGGGATTAGAGGAATTTGGGTTCTGTAATCGGAGTAGGGGATTAGAGGAACTCTGGTTCTGTAATCGGAGTAGGGGATTAGAGGAACTCTGGTTCGGTAATCGGAGTAGGGGATTAGAGGAACTCTGGTTCTGTAATCGGAGTAGGGGATTAGAGGAACTCCGGTTCGGTAATCGGAGTAGGGGATTAGAGGAACTCTGGTTCGGTAATCGGAGTATGGGATCAGAGGAACTGTGGTTCGGTAATTGATGTAGGGAATCAGACAAATCTAAATATTTTAGAACAAACTGACATTCACTTTATACTATTTTATTTGCTCTGTACTCTTTATGTCTCTACCTTTGTTCTCCTCGTTCTCAGCGAGCGCCTTCACACTGGACATCAGGATGTCGTCGTAGCCCAAAAACTCATCAAGCAGGAAGCGAGAGAAGCCGTCACCGAAACACTCGTCCTTCATGGGATCTGAACATGTGCACAGGTTACATCACAGGTGTTAAAAACACATGACTGTGAGACAGACAGGTGTTAAAGTCACATACCAGGTGTGAAAGTGTCTCACCTAGAGTGACGACCATGACGGGGATGTTGAGTCTCTGTCTGGTGCTCTGAGACAGACGCAGGAAGCCGTACTCCAGAGAATACTCCACGATGTACTCCTCCTGAGGCCACACTGAGACAACAACAACAGACAAAAACAGACATCAGCAACAGACAACAAAAAAACATCAACAGACAACAACAGACAAAAACAGACATCAGCAACAGACATCACCAACAGAAAATAACAGACATCACCAACAGACAAAAACAGACATCAGCAACAGACAACAACAGACAACAACAGACATCACCAACAGACAACAGACATCACCAACAGACAACAACAGACAACAACAGACAGACTGCTGAAGTGTGACTGATCAGAATCAGTTAGATTTCTAATCTTCCATCTTCAGAGGAACTCTTCCTCTTGTTCTGGTTAAAGGTCACTGAGACTCTGCTGCCACCTGCTGGTGGAAAACTGATCTACAACCTTTACACAATGAGGAGGAGGAGGAGGGGGAGGAGGAGGAGGAGGAGGAGGAGGAGGAGGAGGAGGAGGAGGAGGAGGAGGAGGAGGAGAGAGGAAGAGATGGAGGAAGAGGGAGGAGGAGGAGGAGGAGGAGGAGGAGGAGTAGGAGGAGAGAGGAAGAGATGGAGGAAGAGGGAGGAGGAGGAGAGAGGAGGAGGAGGAGGAGGAAAGAGGAAGAGATGGAGGAAGAGGAGGAGGAGCAGGAGGACGAGGGTTTACCTGCTCTGGTCATCATCTCCAGCTCAGACACTGAGTCCTTCAGCGGCTGCATACCTTTAGTGGTCTGGCTGAAGGAGACATCCTGAGTGTCGTTCACTCCTCCTCCTCCTCCTGCTGCTCCTCCTGCTGCTCCTCCTCCTCCTCCAATCAGAGCTGGCTTCAGACGAGGCTCCATGTCCAGCTCAAACTGCAGCAGGAAACACAGCAGACGAGACATTTCTTATCAAAGCTGATTTTAACCAAACACTTCCAGGAACTATTCTTAGAACTACAAGAACTATTCTGAGAACTACAAGAACTACTCTGAGAACTACGGGAACTATTCTGAGAAATACAAGAACTAATCTGACAACTACAAGAACTATTCTGAGAACTACAAGAACTATTCTGAGAACTACAAGAACTAATCTGAGAACTACAAGAACTATTCTGAGAACTACGAGAACTAATCTGAGAACTACGGGAATGATTCTGAGAACTACAAGAACTATTCTGAGAACTACAAGAACTATTCTGAGAACTACAAGAACTATTCTGAGAACTACAAGAACTATTCTGAGAACTACAGGAACTATTCCGAGAACTACAGGAACTATTCTGAGAACTGCAGGAACTAATCTGAGAACTACAGGAACTAATCTGAGAACTACAGGAACTATTCTGGTGTGACTCCTCCCACCCCTCTCCTGGTGACTCCTCCCACCCCTCTCATGGTGTGACTCCTCCCACCCCTCTCCTGGTGACTCCTCCCATCCCTCTCCTGGTGTGACTCCTCCCACCCCTCTCCTGGTGTGACTCCTCCCACCCCTCTCCTGGTGTGACTCCTCCCACCCCTCTCCTGGTGACTCCTCCCACTCCTCTCCTGGTGTGACTCCTCCCACCCCTCTCCTGGTGACTCCTCCCATCCCTCTCCTGGTGTGACTCCTCCCACCCCTCTCCTGGTGTGACTCCTCCCACCCCTCTCCTGGTGACTCCTCCCACCCCTCTCCTGGTGTGACTCCTCCCACCCCTCTCCTGGTGACTCCTCCCACCCCTCTCCCGGTGTGACTCCTCCCACCCCTCTCCTGGTGTGACTCCTCCCACCCCTCTCCTGGTGACTCCTCCCACCCCTCTCCTGGTGACTCCTCCCACCCCTCTCCTGGTGTGACTCCTCCCACCCCTCTCCTGGTGTGACTCCTCCCACCCCTCTCCTGGTGTGACTCCTCCCACCTGCACTGAGCTGTTGTCAAACATCTCCAGGGTCATCTCCTCCTCATCCTCCTCTTCCTCCTGCAGCGCTGCCAGGCTGAGCCCCGCCACTCCTCCCCCCTCCTCAGCCTCCAGCTCCTCCTGAAGGCCCGAGGAGTCGTAGTACTGCAGGAAGACGGGCGCTCGGCTGGAGTTCCTCTGGATCTCCACCCGCAGGATGCCGTCGCGAGGCCAGCGCTCCCTCACCACCTCCAGACAGTTGATGGGCGAGCGAGAGAAGGCGATGTGGATATAGGCGAGGATGAAGAGGACGAAGAGCGCCTGACCAGGAGCAGAGAGGAGTTAATACTGTCATCCAGAACACCTCCTCTAACATGATGCTTATTAACATTCAGTTTTTATTAACCTGACTTCGCCGCCGGGTATCAGTCTGTACCGTGACTCGGCAGTATGTATCGTGACTCTGCAGTCTGTATCGTGACTCGGCAGTGTGTATCGTGAATCGGCAGTGTGTATCGTGACTCGGCAGTCTGTATCGTGACGCAGTCTGTATCGTGACTCAGTCTGTATCGTGACTCTGCAGTCTGTATCGTGACTCAGCAGTCTGTACCGTGACTCAGCAGTCTGTACCGTGACTCTGCAGTCTGTATCGTGACTCAGCAGTCTGTACCGTGACTCAGCAGTCTGTACCGTGACTCAGCAGTCTGTACCGTGACTCTGCAGTCTGTATCGTGACTCTGCAGTCTGTATCGTGACTCAGTCTGTATCGTGACTCGGCAGTCTGTATCGTGACTCGGCAGTCTGTATCGTGACTCGGCAGTCTGTATCGTGACTCGGCAGTCTGTATCGTGACTCAGTCTGTATCGTGACTCGGCAGTATGTACCGTGACTCGGCAGTCTGTACCGTGACTCGGCAGTCTGTATCGTGACTCGGCAGTCTGTACCGTGACTCGGCAGTCTGTATCGTGACTCGGCAGTCTGTATCGTGACTCGGCAGTCTGTATCGTGACTCGGCAGTGTGTATCGTGAACCGGCAGTGTGTTGCATCACTGTGTTTGCTGATAAGAGGCGTTTCCTACCTTGAGCAGGACGAAGAACTCGAACACTCTCCTGAAGGACGGGGGGAAGAGCCGGGCGTAGGTGACGGCCATCTTGAAGAAGAGGGCGTGAAAGAGGCGGTCTCGGACGTTGATGAGGGGGTTCTGGTTGATGTTGGGGTTTCTGACCCGGTTGGGTCCCATGTTGTTGTTGTTGTTGTTGTTCAGAGGGACGTTGTTGTTGTTGGCCTGGTTCTCAGACATGATCTCAGGATTAATCAGCTCACACTGCAGAAACTAAGAGCTGATTCTAGGTCAGCATGGCTTCCGGTCCGAGTCCTCAGAGTGAAGGTAGAACTCTGACCTCAGATCAGGGGATGAAGGTCTCTATTCACACCGAGCTGGACTCAACTTCTTCACAAGAAAGACACTGAAAATGAACCAATGAGAACTTTGATTAATGAATTGATCATTTCAGACATTTATCGAGACGTGACCTTAAATCGTTAATCGATTAATGATCCTGAACGTCACAACGATGACGGTTTGTTGTCAAATGTTTCAGAATGCTGCGTGAACTCTGAACTCTGTGTGTCCATGCTAACAGTGATTATCTGTTATTGAGTCTGTGTGTCCATGCTAACAGTGATTACCTGTTATTGAGTCTGTCTCCATGCTAACAGTGATTACCTGTTATTGAGTCTGTCTCCATGCTAACAGTGATTACCTGTTATTGAGTCTGTGTGTCCATGCTAACAGTGATTACCTGTTATTGAGTCTGTGTGTCCATGCTAACAGTGATTATCTGTTATTGAGTCTCTGTGTCCATGCTAACAGTGATTACCTGTTATTGAGTCTGTCTCCATGCTAACAGTGATTACCTGTTATTGAGTCTGTGTCCATGCTAACAGTGATTACCTGTTATTGAGTCTGTGTCCATGCTAACAGTGATTACCTGTTATTGAGTCTGTGTCCATGCTAACAGTGATTACCTGTTATTGAGTCTGTGTGTCCATGCTAACAGTGATTACCTGTTATTGAGTCTGTCTCCATGCTAACAGTGATTACCTGTTATTGAGTCTGTGTGTCCATGCTAACAGTGATTACCTGTTATTGAGTCTGTGTCCATGCTAACAGTGATTATCTGTTATTGAGTCTGTCTCCATGCTAACAGTGATTACCTGTTATTGAGTCTGTGTGTCCATGCTAACAGTGATTATCTGTTATTGAGTCTCTGTGTCCATGCTAACAGTGATTATCTGTTATTGAGTCTGTGTCCATGCTAACAGTGATTACCTGTTATTGAGTCTGTGTCCATGCTAACAGTGATTACCTGTTATTGAGTCTGTGTGTCCATGCTAACAGTGATTACCTGTTATTGAGTCTGTGTCCATGCTAACAGTGATTACCTGTTATTGAGTCTGTGTCCATGCTAACAGTGATTACCTGTTATTGAGTCTGTCTCCATGCTAACAGTGATTACCTGTTATTGAGTCTGTGTCCATGCTAACAGTGATTACCTGTTATTGAGTCTGTGTCCATGCTAACAGTGATTACCTGTTATTGAGTCTGTGTCCATGCTAACAGTGATTACCTGTTATTGAGTCTGTGTGTCCATGCTAACAGTGATTACCTGTTATTGAGTCTGTGTGTCCATGCTAACAGTGATTACCTGTTATTGAGTCTGTGTCCATGCTAACAGTGATTATCTGTTATTGAGTCTGTGTCCATGCTAACAGTGATTACCTGTTATTGAGTCTGTGTCCATGCTAACAGTGATTACCTGTTATTGAGTCTCTGTGTCCATGCTAACAGTGATTACCTGTTATTGAGTCTGGTGTCCATGCTAACAGTGATTACCTGTTATTGAGTCTGTGTCCATGCTAACAGTGATTATCTGTTATTGAGTCTGTGTGTCCATGCTAACAGTGATTACCTGTTATTGAGTCTGTGTCCATGCTAACAGTGATTACCTGTTATTGAGTCTCTGTGTCCATGCTAACAGTGATTACCTGTTATTGAGTCTGTGTCCATGCTAACAGTGATTATCTGTTATTGAGTCTGTGTGTCCATGCTAACAGTGATTACCTGTTATTGAGTCTGTGTCCATGCTAACAGTGATTACCTGTTATTGAGTCTGTGTCCATGCTAACAGTGATTACCTGTTATTGAGTCTGTGTCCATGCTAACAGTGATTACCTGTTATTGAGTCTGTGTGTCCATGCTAACAGTGATTATCTGTTATTGAGTCTGTGTCCATGCTAACAGTGATTATCTGTTATTGAGTCTGTGTGTCCATGCTAACAGTGATTACCTGTTATTGAGTCTGTCTCCATGCTAACAGTGATTATCTGTTATTGAGTCTGTCTCCATGCTAACAGTGATTATCTGTTATTGAGTCTGTGTCCATGCTAACAGTGATTATCTGTTATTGAGTCTGTGTCCATGCTAACAGTGATTATCTGTTATTGAGTCTGTGTGTCCATGCTAACAGTGATTACCTGTTATTGAGTCTGTCTCCATGCTAACAGTGATTATCTGTTATCCATGCTAACAGTGATTATCTGTTATTGAGTCTGTGTCCATGCTAACAGTGATTATCTGTTATTGAGTCTGTGTCCATGCTAACAGTGATTATCTGTTATTGAGTCTGTGTGTCCATGCTAACAGTGATTACCTGTTATTGAGTCTGTCTCCATGCTAACAGTGATTATCTGTTATTGAGTCTCTGTGTCCATGCTAACAGTGATTATCTGTTATTGAGTCTGTGTCCATGCTAACAGTGATTATCTGTTATTGAGTCTCTGTGTCCATGCTAACAGTGATTATCTGTTATTGAGTCTGTGTCCATGCTAACAGTGATTACCTGTTATTGAGTCTGTGTCCATGCTAACAGTGATTATCTGTTATTGAGTCTGTGTCCATGCTAACAGTGATTATCTGTTATTGAGTCTGTGTCCATGCTAACAGTGATTACCTGTTATTGAGTCTGTGTCCATGCTAACAGTGATTATCTGTTATTGAGTCTCTGTGTCCATGCTAACAGTGATTATCTGTTATTGAGTCTGTGTCCATGCTAACAGTGATTACCTGTTATTGAGTCTGTGTGTCCATGCTAACAGTGATTATCTGTTATTGAGTCTGTGTCCATGCTAACAGTGATTACCTGTTATTGAGTCTGTGTGTCCATGCTAACAGTGATTACCTGTTATTGAGTCTGTGTGTCCATGCTAACAGTGATTACCTGTTATTGAGTCTGTGTCCATGCTAACAGTGATTACCTGTTATTGAGTCTGTGTGTCCATGCTAACAGTGATTACCTGTTATTGAGTCCGCAGCTACTAACGGTTCCTCTCCGGTGTTTCCATCCGAACAAACAGACCCAGAAACGCAGCAGCTATCCGGTTAGCCTCCGTTAGCCTCCGTTAGCACGCTACACAGGACGGCAGCGCTAGAGGAGCTAACAGCTGCTAACGCTAAACAGTAGAAGTTCAGAGGTTTTAGCTGTTAGCTAGCAGCTAGCAGGCTCCGGACTCTGTGGAGTCATTTATACTGTAGTTCATCTAAAAGACTTGAGACTAACCGAGCTAACCGAGCTAACCAAGCTAACCAAGCTAACAGGGCTAACAGGGACTGACGGCTGCTTCTGAGACGGAACAACAACCAGACCGGAAATACGGGTCCTACTGACGATGTGCGCCTTCACCCCGAGTTCTGTCTGACAGGTGCATATGGGCAGATGATAATCTATTTTGATTTTGTATTTTTCTCTATATAGACGTATATCTTTCAATTGTTTATTGTATTTTATCTAATTATATATATATATTTTTTTAAATATACCCCTGGCATGAGTAGTTTTGTATGTACTTACTGTTATTGTACTTATATTTTGTAAAATAAAAATAAAAAAATCTGTTTCTCAACACGTCTTTTCACTTTTAGGTGCCTAAAATTAATTCTGCTTTGTAACTAAAGCATTAAAAAAAAAATCCCACTTAAACTTTCAATTTTCCATCAACACGTTCTTTAGGGTGCTGATTAAAAAACATTATTACACGGCTGTGTTGAATACTCGATTCTGATTGGTCAATCACGGCGTTCTGCGGTCTGTTATTTCTGTATAACAGACCGTTGCTATGTATAACAGACCGTTGCTATGTATAGCAGACCGTTGCTATGTATAACAGACCGTGGCTATGGGTGCAGCTCTGATGTCGGACTCTGGCGGACCGTTTTTGCGTCAAAATATTCTTTCACAACAATGACCAGCTAGCTGTACATTATCCTGCTTATTACACGGCTACTTACTGGAGAAATCAATATTTTGACGCAAAAACGACCCGCCAGAGTTCGACATCAGAGCTGCGCCCATAGCAACGTTCTGTTCTAAATAGCAACGGTCTGTAATACATAGCAACGGTCTGTTCTACATAGCAACGGTCTGTTATACATAGCAACGGTCTGCTATACATAGCAACGGTCTGCTATACAGAAATAACAGACCGCAGAACGCCGTGATTGACCAATCAGAATCGAGTATTCAACACAGCCGTGTAATAAGTCATAATAATGTGAAAAACACCTTGTTATAACAATACATTTTTCATATTAAAAGTGGTAATGTTCTGTTTTTTTGTAGTTAATGGACCAAGATGTGTTACTATATATCAGAGGAGCCTGGAAGACATCGCTCAGGGAGTAAAGTTCCGTGTCGCCCAGTAGAGGAGGCTGCCCCGCTGCCGCCTCCTTAAACAAACAGCCTGCAGTCTAACAGAGAGAGACAGAAACACGCTGCAGGTCACTGAAACACGATGCAGAAAACACAAAACAATAATACAAACACATGTTCACTGTTTTAATCTCGTGCTACAGTTTATTTAAATGTTTTACAGACAGGCACATGTAGAGACAGCCCTGCGGCCGGCGGGGTCCTCACACTTTACTGAAGCGAATGAACGGTTGAAGGTTTGTTTGTTTGTTACACCAGCTAATATCACATTAATTACATATTTAATATCCCGTTAAACAGCACAAACTGACTCTTTTTATTTTTAAAGGTTCGTTTGTCAAGAAAACGAATTTATTATATTTTTATCTGCGTCGCCGGAGCTGAAGTCAGAGTGAGGTAAGCTAACAGCTAACAGTTAGCAGCTAACGTTAGCAGCTAACAGTTAGCAGCTACCGTTAGCTGCTAACTCCTGTCTGTTAAAGGAGCTGTAATCTGAGTCTGGTTCCATCCGCCTGATTCTGCAGCTGGAGAGAGAATCTCCTTCTCCTTCTCTGGAGGAAGTACTCACATCATTTACTGCAGTACAAGAATCAGAATACTACAAAAGTATTATGTCAATACAAGTACACAAGTCAGAGAACTGTGGTCACCTGTAACCAGCTGTGAGTCACCTGTGACCAGCTGTGAGTCACCTGTGACCAGCTGTGAGTCACCTGTGACCAGCTGTGAGTCACCTGTGACCAGCTGTGAGTCACCTGTGACCAGCTGTGAGTCACCTGTGACCAGCTGTGAGTCACCTGTAACCAGCTGTGAGTCACCTGTGTGTCTGTGTTTTCAGGTGAGGCGTCCCGCTGGCCTCCAGCTTCTTCTTCCGTGGTTAAATCATGGAGTTGGCGTACGTGTGTGAGTGGGAGAAGCGTCCAAAGAGCACTCACTGTCCCTCCGTCCCCCTGGTCTGCTCCTGGTCCTGCAGGAACCTGGTGGCCTTCACCACCGACCTGAAGAGTGAGGACGACGACAAAGGTACCGACACACCTGCAGCACAGACACACCCACCGACACACCTGCAGCACAGACACGCCCACCAACACACCTGCAGCACAGACACACCCACCAACACACCTGCAGCACAGACACACCCACCGACACACCTGCAGCACAGACACACCCACCGACACACCTGCAGCACAGACACGCCCACCGACACACCTGCAGCACAGACACACCCACCGACACACCTGCAGCACAGACACGCCCACCGACACACCTGCAGCACAGACACGCCCACCGACACACCTGCAGCACAGACACACCCACCGACACACCTGCAGCACAGACACACCCACCGACACACCTGCAGCACAGACACGCCCACCGACACACCTGCAGCACAGACACGCCCACCGACACACCTGCAGCACAGACACACCCACCGACACACCTGCAGCACAGACACGCCCACCAACACACCTGCAGCACAGACACGCCCACCGACACACCTGCAGCACAGAACCTGAGCGGTTCTACGTTCTGCGTCCTTTACTCTGTGTTTTATGATCCACTTCCTGTGTGTGTCCCAGATGTGAGTCACATGATCCACATCATCGACACTGAGCATCCCTGGGACGTCTACTCCATCAGCTCCGGACACACTGAGGTCATATCCTGTCTGGAGTGGGACCAATCAGGTGAGAGCTCCACTCAGTCACACCTGGAACACGTTTATTGATCTGTTAGTGATCTGTTATTGATCTGTTATTGATCTGTTAGTGAGTTTATTGATCTGTTAGTGAGTTTATTGATCTGTTTGTGCCTTTTAGGTTCGAGGCTGCTGTCTGCAGACGGTGATGGACAGATTAAATGTTGGTCGATGTCGGATCACCTGGTGAACAGCTGGGAGAGCGTCCTCTCCAGCTCTCTGGATGGAGATCCCATCGTGGCTCTGAGCTGGCTGCATAACGGCGTGAAGCTGGCTCTGCACGTGGAGATGGTAACACGCCTCCTAACACACAGATACTAAAGTCTTTAATGTAGATCTACGGTTCTACGGTGTTTGATCTTCAGTTGAGTACAAAGAGAACCAGTCATCTCTCTCTCTCTCCTGATATGTATTTATATGTATATATATAGACTTGTATGTATATGTATATATAGATTTATTTATATGTACTGTGTATATATATAGACTTGTATGTATATGTATATATAGGCGTATTTATATGTATATATAGATGTATTTATATGTGTATATATAGAAGTATTTATATGTATATATAGATGAATGTATATGTATGTATAGATGTATTTATATGTATATATAGATGTATTTTTATGTATATATAGATGTATTTATATGTATATATATAGACTTGTATGTATATGTATATATAGGCGTATTTATATGTATATATAGATGTATTTATATGTATATATAGATGTATGTATATGTATATATAGATGTATGTATATGTATATATAGATGTATTTTTAACTGACGTGTTCCTTGTTTCCTGCCGGTTCAGTCGGGTTCTACAAACTTCGGTGAGAAGTTTTCTCGGGTGAAGTTCTCTCCGTCTCTGACCCTGTTTGGCGGGAAGCCGATGGAGGGCTGGTTGGCGGTGACGGTGAGCGGTTTGGTCACCGTGTCGTTGTTGAAGCCGGGCGGCGCTCTGCTGACGGCCAGCGAGAGTCTCTGCCGGCTGAGAGGACGGGTGGCGTTAGCCGACATCGCCTTCACCGGAGGAGGGAACATCGTGGTGGCGGCGACCGACGGCAGCAGCTCGTCCCCCGTCCAGTTCTACAAGGTCAGAACCGGAACCTGATTATCATGATGACCTCTGACCTTTACTGGTTCCAGTAACGATAAACACGTTCTCTGTGTTCAGGTGGTGGTGAGCGTGGTGAGCGAGAAGTGTCGCATCGACACCGAACTGTTACCGTCTCTGTTCCTTCGCTGCACCACCGACCCGCTGAGGAGGGAAAAATACCCTGCTGTCACCCACCTCAAGTTCCTCACCAGGGAGAACTCTGAACAGGTAACCAGGAGAACCACAGGGAACTCTAAGTAGGGAACCAGGAGAACCACAGGGAACTCTAAGTAGGGAACCAGGAGAACCACAGAGAACAGGTAACCAGGAGAACAACAGGGAACAGGTAACCAAGAGAACCACAGGGAACTCTTAAGTAGGGAACCAAGAGAACCACAGGGAGTTCTAAATAGGGAACCAGGAGCACCACAGGGAACAGGTAACCAGGAGAACCACAGGGAACTCTTAAGTAGGGAACCAAGAGAACCACAGGGAGTTCTAAATAGGGAACCAGGAGAACCACAGGGAACTCTAAGTAGGGAACCAGGAGAACCACAGGGAACTCTAAGTAGGGAACCAGGAGAACCACAGAGAACAGGTAACCAGGAGAACAACAGGGAACAGGTAACCAAGAGAACCACAGGGAACTCTTAAGTAGGGAACCAGGAGAACCACAGGGAGCTCTAAATAGGGAACCAGGAGAACCACAGGGAACAGGTAACCAGAGAACCACAGGGAACTCTTAAGTAGGGAACCAAGAGAACCACAGGGAGTTCTAAATAGGGAACCAGGAGAACCACAGGGAACTCTAAGTAGGGAACCAGGAGAACCACAGGGAACTCTAAGTAGGGAACCAGGAGAACCACAGAGAACAGGTAACCAAGAGAACCACAGGGAACTCTTAAGTAGGGAACCAGGAGAACCACAGGGAACAGGTAACAAAGAGAACCACAGGGAGCTCTAAATAGGGAACCAGGAGAACCACAGAGAATTCTGAGCAGGTAACCAGGTGATCCACAGGGAACTCGTAACCAGGAGAACCAGAGATAACTCTAAATAGGGAACCAGGAGAACCACAGAGAACTCTAAATAGGTAACCAGGAGAACCAGAGAGAACCCTAAATAGGGAACCAGTAGAACCAGAGAGAACTCTAAATAGGGAACCGGGAGAACCCCAGAGTTGTCTGAACAGGTAACCAGTAGAACCAGTACAAACAAACATCAGGAGTTCTGTTCTGTCAGGTCTGAGAACAGTGGAACATGATCACAGTGGAGTTGGTCACACAGAACCATCAGAACCAGAGAACCAGACAGAACATGTGTGTGTTGCAGGTTCTGCTGTGTGCGTCCAATCAGAGCGGCAGCATCGTGGAGTGTTGGTCTCTGAGGAAGGAGGGACTTCCTGTCAACAACATCTTCCAGCACCGATCACCAGTTGGTAAGAACCCCCGCTGGTTAAACCGGTTCTAACTGAGGTTCCCACTCGGTGTTGGATGTTTGACCTCTGACCTCCCTCCTGTGTCCAGTCGGGGAGAAGCAGCCGACCATCCTGAAGTGGAGGATCCTGACGACCACCAACGATCTGGAACGAGTGTCGTCCGTCGCTCTGCCCAAACTGCCCATCTCCATCTCCAACACCGACCTGAAGGTGGCGTCAGACACCAAGTTCTGCCCCGGACTCGGTGAGGAGATCTCTGTCAGTGTGTTAGTACCAGGACCTGGACCTGGTCCTGTTGGACCTGGACTCACCTCACCTGCAGACTGTCT
Source organism: Sebastolobus alascanus (assembly GCA_916701645.2). NCBI lineage: Eukaryota > Metazoa > Chordata > Actinopteri > Perciformes > Sebastidae > Sebastolobus > Sebastolobus alascanus. The sequence continues at coordinate 346,142 of CAKAOJ020000367.1, forward strand.
GAGGATCGGTTCTCTCCTGTGTTTTCAGGTCTGGCTCTGGCCTTCCATGACGGCAGTATTCAGATCCTCCACCGTCTGTCCCTCCACACCATGGGGGTTTTCTACGGCTCCTCGTCCTCCGGTCAGAGACCCGGAGACGAGTCTGCCATCAAACGCCAAAGAACCGGAGGCCCCGCCCTCCACTTCAAGGCCCTGCAGTTCTCCTGGACTTCACTGGCACTGGCCGGAGTCGACAACCACGGCAAGGTGAGTCCACCTGAACACCTGATGTAAAGACCCGTCTACCTGTCAGCTGGTTAACGTCCGTCTCCTCCTCAGCTCCACATGCTGCGAGTGTCGCCCTCGATGGGTCAGGTTCTGGAGATGAACACGACGCTGCGCCACCTGCTGTTCCTGCTGGAGTACTGCATGGTGACGGGCTACGACTGGTGGGACGTCCTGCTGCATGTGCAGCCCACCATGGTCCACAACCTGGTGGAGAAACTGCACGAGGAGTACATGAGGCAGAACCAGGCGCTGCAGCAGGTCAGCAAGGCATGATGGGAGAACGGCGTTAGTGTCATCTTATTTAAATACTTCAAGATGTTTTGGTACGCCACAACCAAATATGTCACTTAAAACTGGTTTGACTCCAAGATCAGATCATTTCTGTTTTCTTTTTTATTTAAAGACAAAAAAATAATTTCAGTGACACTTCAACTGGTTTCACTCGTTACAGGTCAGCTGAACTCTGATTTATTCTGTCACTGACAGTCCGACTACTTCCAGATCTTTCACTTCAACTATCTCCCACACTTCAACGATCTCCCATACACTTCAACTATCTCCCACACTTCAACGATCTCCCACACACTTCAACTATCTCCCACACTTCAACGATCTCCCACACACTTCAACTATCTCCCACACTTCAACTATTATCCCACACTTCAACTATCTCCCACACTTCAACTATCTCCCACACTTCAACTATCTCCCACACATCAACTATCTCCCACACTTCAACTATCTCCCACACTTCAACTATCTCCCACACCTCAACTATCTCCCACACTTCAACTATCTCCCACACCTCAACTATCCCCCACACTTCAACTATCTCCCATACATCAACTATCTCCCACACTTCAACTATCTCCCACACCTCAACTATCTCCCACACTTCAACTATCTCCCACACCTCAACTATCTCCCACACTTCAACTATCTCCCACAATCCTCAACTATCTCCCACACTTCAACTATCTCCCACAATCCTCAACTATCTCCCACACACCTCAACTATCTCCCACACTTCAACTATCTCCCACACTTCAACCATCTCCCACACTTCAACTACTTCCACACACTTCAACTGCTTTCACATGTTACAGGTCAGCTGAACTCTGATTTATTCTGTCACTGACAGTTCGACGACTTTCAGATCTTTCACATCAGCTGACACTTCAGCTGCTTTCTCCTCGTACCAGTCAACTCTTCAACTACTTTCAGTGTGAACATGCAAACTGACAGTTCAACTGCTGACAGGGATTAAAGAGCTGTACGATGTCTGTCTCAGGTTCTGGCGACGCGTATCGTGGCGGTGAAGGCGTCTCTCTGTAAACTCTCCACGGCGACGGCGGCTCGAGCCTGCGACTTCCACGCCAAACTGCTGCTGATCGCCATCAGCTCCACCTTAAAGTCTCTGCTGAGGCCGCACGTCCTCAACACTCACAGTCCAGGAGACCGACTCACCGAGATCTGTGCCAAGAACATCGACACAGGTGAGATATCGACACAGGTGAGACACCTGAGGGACAGGTGAGATATCGACACAGGTGAGACACCTGAGGGACAGGTGAGATATCGACACAGGTGAGACACCTGAGGGACAGGTGAGATATCGACACAGGTGAGACACCTGAGGGACAGGTGAGATATCGAAACAGGTGAGACACCTGAGGGACAGGTGAGATATCGATACAGGTGAGACACCTGAGGGACAGGTGAGATATTGACACAGGTGAGACACCTGAGGGACAGGTGAGACACCTGAGGGACAGGTGAGATACCGACACAGGTGAGATACCTGAGGGACACCTGAAGGACAGGTGAGACACCTGAGGGACAGTTGCGATATCAACACAGGTGAGACACCTGAGGGACAGGTGAGATATCAACACAGGTGAGACACCTGAGGGACAGGTGAGATACTGACACAGGTGAGATACCGGAGGGACACCTGAAGGACAGGTGAGACACCTGAGGGACAGGTGAGATACCGGAGGGACGTGAGATACCGACACAGGTGAGACACCTGAGGGACAGGTGAGATACCGACACAGGTGAGACACCTGAGGGACAGGTGAGATACCGGAGGGACAGGTGAGATACCGGAGGGACAGTTAAGATATCGAAACAGGTGAGACACCTGAGGGACAGGTAAGATATTGACACAGGTGAGACACCTGAGGGACAGGTGAGATACTGACACAGGTGAGGTGATTGATCACTGTGTCTCCTCAGATATTGATAAGGTGATGATCAATCTGAAGACTGAGGAGTTTGTGTTGGACGGCCCCCCCCTTCAGTCCCTGCAGCAGCTCATCCAATGGGTGGGAGACTTTGTCCTCTACCTGCTGGCCAACCTGCCCAACCAGGTGAGCTAACGAGAACACCTCACAGGTTAATCCACAACAACAACCCAAACTGACCTGATAGTGTCCTCCGGTCCTGTCCCGTGGTTCTGCGGTCCTGCAGGGCTCCATGGTCCGGCCGGGGTTCGGCTTCATGAGGGACGGGGCGTCTCTGGGGATGCTGAGGGAGATGCTGGTGATGATCCGGATCTGGGGTCTTCTGAAGGCCGGCTGCCTGCCCACCTTCACCGCCACGTCAGACAACCAGGACAGCATGCAGCTGCTGTTCAGGCTGCTCACCAAGCTGTGGCTCTGCTGTAAGACACCTCCAATCACCTTATTGATCCCAAACATGTGTCCTCACCGACTAACTGTGACTCTCTGTGTCTCAGCCCGGGACGACGGCCCCCCCCAGGACCCCGATGAGACCCTGATAGACGAGTGCTGCCTGCTGCCCAGTCAGCTGCTGGTTCCCAGTATGGACTGGCTCCCAGTCAACGACGGCGTCATCGTCAAGCTGCAGGGGAAACACCCGCTGAGGCTGCAGTTTGGAAAAGCTTCGTCTCTGCCCGGAGTGGGTTCCACCGCCCCGCTGGAGGTCTTCACCAGGTAACACACACCTGGACCAGGACCAAGACCTGGACCAGGACCAGGACCAGGACCTGGACCAGGACCAGGAACTGGACCCAGGTCCAGGACCCGAACTCACTGAGGATCAGCCGGTTCAACACACTGAGATTATCACATGTACAAATATAGAAAATCAATCTGATCTGTGTGTGTGTGTGTGTGTGTGCGTGTGCGTGTGCGTGTGCGTGTGTGTGTCTGTGTGTGTGTGTGTGTGTGTGTGTGTGTGTGTGCAGGAGTCCCGGCTCTCAGAAGATGGATAACCTGCGTTGTGTCCATATGGGCGTCTGTCCCACAGAGGAGAGTAAAGCCTGCACCAGGTGAGTCCACAGGAAGTGATGTCACAGCACGCTCACGCACATTTGCGTCTATTCACTTCTTTGCATTGACTTGTAATTGTGCCGCCCTAAAAGTTCCCTTCACGTTTGGTGTGAATGTACCGTTAGACGTGTTCTAGGTAACATGAGGAACCTTTAAAGGAACCTTTATAACATGTAAATGTTCTGTGTGATGTGTTCAGGTGCGGCTGTGTGACGATGCTTCGCTCTCCAAACAAGACGAACGCCATGAAGCAGTGGGAGCAGCGCTGGATCAAAAACTGTCTGTGTGGAGGTCTGTGGAGGAGGATCCCTCCAACCCTCACCTGAACGCATCACCTGGACGCATCACCTGAACGCATCACCTGAACCACCCTCACCTGAACGCATCACCTGGACGCATCACCTGAACGCATCACCTGAACCACCCTCACCTGAACGCATCACCTGGACGCATCACCTGAACGCTTCACCTGAACCACCTGAACCACCCTCACCTGAACGCATCACCTGAACGCATCACCTGAACTACCCTCACCTGAACGCATCACCTGGACGCATCACCTGAACCACCCTCACCTGAACGCATCACCTGAACGCATCACCTGAACTACCCTCACCTGAACGCATCACCTGAACGCATCACCTGGACGCATCACCTGAACAACCCTCACCTGAACGCATCACCTGAACAACTCTCACCTGAGCACATCACCTGACACATCACCTGAACACATCACCTGAACACATCACCTGAAAAACTCTCACCTGAACGCATCACCTGACACATCACCTGAACAACTCTCACCTGAACGCATCACCTGACACATCACCTGAACATATCACCTGAACGACCCTCACCTGAGGACATCCCCTGAACACATCACCTGAACACATCACCTGAACACATCACCTGAGCACATCACCTGAACATGTTCTTCTCGTCAGTAAACTGAACCTGATGTTTCAGTGACTCGTTCAGTTTTTCTACCTGTAAATACAGTTTGTTTTGTATCTTACTTTGTAATAAAACTGTCAGAATAAAAGCTCTGTTGTTTTTGTTGTTTGCAGAAGGTTTTATTGACCTTTTACACTGAAAGGTTAAAAACAAACAAGGTTTTAGAGTTTATGTATTGAAGCTTGATTTCTTTTGAAAATGACTTTCAGAATGTAACTGCAACTTTAAAGGAATGTTCAGAGGAATGATGTGATCTACGATGATCTAGCTACGTATAGCAGTCCGTCGCTACGTATAGCAGGCCGTCGCTACGTATAGCAGTCCGTCGCTACGTATAGCAGGCCGTCGCAAGTATAGCAGGCCGTCACTACATCCGTATAGCAGGCTACGTATAGCAGACCGTCGCTACGTATAGCAGGCCGTCGCTACGTATAGCGGGCCGTCGCTACGTATAGCGGACCGTCGCTACGTATAGCGGACCGTCGCTACGTATAGCGGGCCGTCGCAAGTATAGCGGACCGTCGCTATGTATAGCGGACCGTCGCTACGTATAGCAGACCGTCGCTATGTATAGCAGACCGGTTTAACTGTCAATACTGGACTGGTTTCAACAACTGTCGTCCCCGTTAGTTACGTAGAAACAAACACATGGAAAATAAGGTCAAGGTTGAAAAATGTAAAGTTACCCTTTAAAGGAAGAAATCATGACCGTATTTCTTGTTCAGCACCTGGAGGCACTGATCACCTGCCATATCCTGATCACCTGCCATACTCTGATCACCTGCCATACACTGATCACCTGCCACACCCTGATCACCTGCCATACACTGATCACCTGCCATACACTGATCACCTGCCATACTCTGATCACCTGCCATACCCTGATCATCTGCCATACTCTGATCACCTGCCATACTCTGATCACCTGCCATACTCTGATCACCTGCCATACCCTGATCACCTGCCATACTCTGATCACCTGCCATACTCTGATCACCTGCCATACTCTGATCACCTGCCATACACTGATCACCTGCCACACCCTGATCACCTGCCATACACTGATCACCTGCCATACACTGATCACCTGCCATACTCTGATCACCTGCCATACCCTGATCACCTGCCATACTCTGATCACCTGCCATACACTGATCACCTGCCACACCCTGATCACCTGCCATACACTGATCACCTGCCATACACTGATCACCTGCCATACTCTGATCACCTGCCATACCCTGATCATCTGCCATACTCTGATCACCTGCCATACTCTGATCACCTGCCATACTCTGATCACCTGCCATACCCTGATCACCTGCTGCCATAACCTGATCACCTGCCATACACTGATAACCTGCTGCCATAACCTGATCACCTGCCATACACTGATCACCTGCCATACAGTGATCACCTGCTGCCATACACTGATCACCTGCCATACACTGATAACCTGCTGCCATAACCTGATCACCTGCCATACAGTGATCACCTGCCATACCCTGATCACCTGCCATACAGTGATCACCTGCCATACCCTGATCACCTGCCATACAGTGATCACCTGCCATACAGTGATCACCTGCCATACACTGATCACCTGCCATACCCTGATCACCTGCCATACACTGATCACCTGCCATACTCTGATCACCTGCCATACCCTGATCACCTGCCATACACTGATCACCTGCCATACACTGATCACCTGCCATACTCTGATCACCTGCCATACACTGATCACCTACACCCATAATACACCAATAATACATCTCATACACACTGACTGGGCTTTAAACACCTCCGTGTTCCTGCACTGTCTCTCTCTAACACACACTGTAACGCACGCACACACACACTCTCTCTCACACACACACACACACACTCACACACACTGTAACACACACACGCACACACACACACTGTAACACACACATGCACACACATACACACTGTAACACACACTCACACACACACACACACACACACACACACACTCTCACACACACACACACACACACACGCACACACCGTGCACCGTGCAGCAGCAGCAGCAGCAGCAGATCTCTGCCAGCCAACAGAAAGCGGTCGCAGATCTGTGTATTTCAGGGAGAACAGAGCCTGAACCGGGACTGAGGGAACCAGAACCGGGACTGAAACCGAGCCGCTGTGACCCGGGACAACCAGGCAGGTGTGTCCGGTGTCGGGTCCGGTTCTGCTGCTGCTGGAGGAGGAAACGTGACCGGAATCAAAGCGGATCGATGGTCTGAGGTGAGACCGACTGGGTTCTACTGGGTTCTACTGGGCGCGCGTGTGCATGTGCGCGCGCGTGCGTACGTGTGTGTGTGTGTGTGTGTGTGCGTGTGTGTGTGTGTGTGTGTGCGCGCTCTGCAGAGCTGCATCCTCTGACTCATTTATTCAGCAGATCAACTGAAGCTGCATCAGAGGCGTAAGACAATAAAACACGGGACAGACCCGGGATATCATTAAACACGGGACAGACCCGGGATATCATTAAACACGGGACAGACCCGGGATATCATTAAACACGGGACAGACCCGCTCTGTACCCGCTACATCCGGTCCACTCCAAGCCTGGCTGCAGTGTTGTCAGATAATGACTGCAGTCCTTCAGACAGCAGGGCCGTCCACCTGTCTGTCTACCTGTCTGTCTGTCTGTCTGTCCAGCTGTCTGTCTGTCTGTCTGTCTACCTGTCTGTCTACCTGTCTGTCTGTCTACCTGTCTGTCTGTCCACCTGTCTGTCTCTATGTCTGTCTACCTGTCTGTCTACCTGTCTCTGTGCTCTGATTGGTCAGGTCTGAATTGGCAGCAGGACTTGTGTGGTGTTCAGGTGTTCAGGTGTAGAGATGTGTATACCAGGTGTCTGATGATGATGATGATGATGATGAAGATGGTTTGAACCTGTTAAAGTGAGCTGCTGGACTCATTAACCCCTTCCTGACTGCCTGATGTCAACGTTTGAACATGATGCAGCTTTAAAAAATGTCTATTATTATTATTATTATTATTATTATTATTATTGTTATTATTAATAATGATGGATGAGGTGTCAGCTGTTGGTGGAGACGAGAATCTAAACCTCTGTGTTTAACATGACGTGTTAGGGTACGTGACGTGTTAGGGTACGTGACGGGTTAGGGTACGTGACGTGTTAGGGTACGTGACGGGTTAGGGTACGTGACGTGTTAGGGTACGTGACGGGTTAGGGTACGTGACGTGTTAGGGTACGTGACGTGTTACGGTACGTGACGTGTTAGGGTACGTGACGGGTTAGGGTACGTGACGGGTCAGGGTACGTGACGGGTTACGGTACGTGACGGGTACGGGACGTGTTACGGTACGTGACGGGTTAGGGTACGTGACGTGTTAGGGTACGTGATGTGTTACGGTACGTGACGTGTTAGGGTACGTGACGGGTTAGGGTACGTGACGGGTCAGGGTACGTGACGGGTTACGGTACGTGACGGGTTAGGGTACGGGACGTGTTACGGTACGTGACGTGTCAGGGTACGTGACGGGTTAGGGTACGTGACGGGTTAGGGTACGTGACGTGTCAGGGTACGTGACGTGTCAGGGTACGTGACGGGTCAGGGTACGTGACGGGTTAGGGTACGTGACGTGTCAGGGTACGTGACGTGTCAGGGTACGTGACGGGTCAGGGTACGTGACGGGTCAGGGTACGTGACGGGTCAGGGTACGTGACGTGTTAGGGTACGTGACGTGTTAGGGTACGTGGCGTGTGACGGTACGTGACGGGTTAGGGTACGTGACGTGTCAGGGTACGTGACGTGTCAGGGTACGTGACGGGTTAGGGTACGTGACGTGTCAGGGTACGTGACGTGTGACGGTACGTAGGGTACGTGACGTGTGACGGTACGTGACGGGTTAGGGTACGTGACGTGTCAGGGTACGTGACGGGTTAGGGTACGTGACGTGTCAGGGTACGTGACGGGTTAGGGTACGTGACGGGTTAGGGTACGTGACGGGTTAGGGTACGTGACGTGTCAGGGTACGTGACGTGTCAGGGTACGTGACGGGTTAGGGTACGTGACGTGTCAGGGTACGTGACGTGTCAGGGTACGTGACGGGTTAGGGTACGTGACGTGTCAGGGTACGTGACGTGTCAGGGTACGTGACGGGTTACGGTACGTGACGGGTTAGGGTACGGGACGTGTCAGGGTACGTGACGGGTTAGGGTACGTGACGTGTCAGGGTACGTGACGTGTCAGGGTACGTGACGGGTTAGGGTACGTGACGTGTCAGGGTACGTGACGTGTGACGGTACGTGACGGGTTAGGGTACGTGACGTGTGACGGTACGTGACGGGTTAGGGTACGTGACGTGTCAGGGTACGTGACGGGTTAGGGTACGTGACGTGTGACGGTACGTGACGGGTTAGGGTACGTGACGTGTCAGGGTACGTGACGTGTGACGGTACGTGACGGGTTAGGGTACGTGACGTGTCAGGGTACGTGACGTGTCAGGGTACGTGACGGGTCAGGGTACGTGACGGGTTAGGGTACGTGACGGGTTAGGGTACGTGACGTGTGACGGTACGTGACGGGTTAGGGTACGTGACGTGTCAGGGTACGTGACGGGTTAGGGTACGTGACGTGTCAGGGTACGTGACGGGTTAGGGTACGTGACGGGTTAGGGTACGTGACGTGTCAGGGTACGTGACGTGTTACGGTACGTGACGTGGTTAGGGTACGTGACGTGTCAGGGTACGCGACGTGTTACGGTACGTGACGTGTTAGGGTACGTGACGTGTCAGGGTACGTGACGTGTCAGGGTACGTGACGGGTTAGGGTACGTGACGTGTCAGGGTACGTGACGGGTTAGGGTACGTGACGGGTTAGGGTACGTGACGTGTCAGGGTACGTGACGGGTTAGGGTACGTGACGGGTTAGGGTACGTGACGTGTCAGGGTACGTGACGTGTCAGGGTACGTGACGTGTCAGGGTACGTGACGGGTCAGGGTACGTGACGGGTCAGGGTACGTGACGTGTCAGGGTACGTGACGTGTCAGGGTACGTGACGTGTCAGGGTACGTGACGGGTCAGGGTACGTGACGTGTCAGGGTACGTGACGTGTCAGGGTACGTGACGGGTTAGGGTACGTGACGGTTAGGGTACGTGACGGGTTAGGTACGTGACGTGTCAGGGTACGTGACGTGTCAGGGTACGTGACGTGTTAGGGTACGTGACGTGTTAGGGTACGTGACGTGTCAGGGTACGTGACGTGTCAGGGTACGTGACGGGTTAGGGTACGTGACGTGTAACGGTACGTGACGGGTTAGGGTACGTGACGGGTTAGGGTACGTGACGGGTTAGGGTACGTGACGTGTTAGGGTACGTGACGTGTCAGGGTACGTGACGTGTAACGGTACGTGACGGGTTAGGGTACGTGACGTGTTAGGGTACGTGACGGGTTAGGGTACGTGACGGGTTAGGGTAGGTGACGGGTTAGGGTACGTGACGGGTTAGGGTACGTGACGGGTTAGGGTACGTGACGGGTTAGGGTTTGTGTTATACAGAAATAACAGACCGCAGAACGCCGTGATTAACCAATCAGAATCGAGTATTCAACAAAGCTATGTAATAAAATATAACAACCTGATATGAAAGATCTTCATTGTTGCTGTGGTAACTGGAGACGGCTGTCCACATACTTCTGGTCATAAACTGTAACTGTGTGTGTTGCAGGTCGATCACGATGATGATGAACTCTGAGAAGATGAAGAAGAAACCTCCAAAGGACAGTTTGACTCTGCTGCCATGTTTCTACTTTGTGGAGGTGAGAACAATAATAATAATTATTATAATAATAATAATAATAATGATAATGATAATGATAATAATAATAATATAAAATATTAATAATAATAATAATGATAATAATAATAATAATATAGAATAATAATAATAATAATAATAATAATAATAAGGACAACATTGTAGCTCTGTGGCTCAGAGGAAGAGGAGATTTTGTTAGAGAAGTCGTTCAGTGCTGGTTTGAGTCTTAACATGAAGATGAAGTGATGAAGATGAAGATGAAGTGATGAAGAGGAGCTCAGACATCCAGAGGGAGCTCGGAGTAGAGACGCTGCTTCTTCACCTTTTAAGGGACCAGCTGAGGTGGTTCGACATCTGATCAGGATCCTCCTGGACACCTCCCTTTGGAGGTTCTCCTCCTGGTAAGAGGCCCCGGGGTGGAAAACGTTGCTGAGGAGAGGGACGTCTGGAATACCCTGATAAGACTGCTGTCCCCCGAGACCCGGATAAGAGGAAGATGATGGAGGGATGGATGATGGATGATGGACTTACTGACTCACACCAATCAGCTTGTTGTACTAACCTCTGCACATGTTGCTAAAAGTGTCCGGGCCGAACTTGCTCTTGTGAACTTTGGTTCGTTCAGCTTGTGTGGACCACCGCGACGTTCAGCCTGTGTGGACCACCGTGAAGGTTCAGCCTGTATGGACCACCGTGACGTTCAGCTTGTGTGGACCACAGTGACGTTCAGCTTGTGTGGACCACCGTGACGTTCAGCTTGTGTGGACCACAGTGACGTTCAGCTTGTGTGGACCACCGTGACGATCAGCTTGTGTGGACCACCGTGACGATCAGCTTGTGTGGACCACCGTGACGTTCAGCTTGTGTGGACCACCGTGACGTTCAGCCTGTGTGGACCACCGTGACGATCAGCTTGTGTGGACCACCGTGACGTTCAGCTTGTGTGGACCACAGTGACGTTCAGCTTGTGTGGACCACAGTGACGTTCAGCTTGTATGGACCACCGTGAAGGTTCAGCCTGTATGGACCACCGTGACGATCGGCCTGTGTGGACCATCGTGACGTTCAGCTTGTGTGGACCACAGTGACGTTCAGCTTGTATGGACCACCGTGACGTTCAGCCTGTGTGGACCACCGTGACGTTCAGCCTGTGTGGACCACCGTGAAGGTTCAGCCTGTATGGACCACCGTAGACCACACCGGACGATCGGCCCTGTGTGACCCATGTGACGTTCAGCTTGTGTGGACCACCGTGACGTTCAGCCTGTGTGGACCACCGTGACGTTCGACTGTGTGGACCAACCGAGACGTTCACTTGTGTGGACCACCGTGACGTTCAGCTAGTGTGGACCCCGCGTGACGTTCAGCTTTGGTGGACCACCGTACGTTCAGACCTTGTGTGGACCACCTGAGGCGTTCAGACTGTAGTGGACCACCGTGACGTTCAGACTGTATGGACCACCGTGAGTTCTGCGGGGGGTGGACCACCGTGACGTTCAGCCTGTGTGGACCACCGTGACGTTCAGCCTGTGTGGACCACCGTGTCGTTCAGCTTGTGTGGACCACCGTGACGTTCAGCTTGTGTGGACCACCGTGACGTTCAGCTTGTGTGGACCACCGTGACGTTCAGCTTGTGTGGACCACCGTGACGTTCAGCTTGTGTGGACCACCGTGACGTTCAGCTTGTGTGGACCACCGTGACGTTCAGCTTGTGTGGACCACCGTGACGTTCAGACTGTATGGACCACCGTGACGTTCAGCCTGTATGGACCACCGTGACGTTCAGCTTGTATGGACCACCGTGTCGTTCAGACTGTATGGACCACCGTGACGTTCAGCCTGTGTGGACCACCGTGACGTTCAGCCTGTTTGGACCACCGTGACATTCAGCTTGTGTGGACCACCGTGACGTTCAGCTTGTGTGGACCACCGTGACGTTCAGCCTGTTTGGACCACCGTGACGTTCAGCTTGTGTGGACCACCGTGACGTTCAGCCTGTTTGGACCACCGTGACGTTCAGCTTGTGTGGACCACCGTGACGTTCAGCTTGTGTGGACCACCGTGACGTTCAGCCCGACTACCTGAACCGTCTGAGTGTTAAACAGTTTCATGTGAAAACGTTGACATTAATTCAATTCAATTGATTTTTATGAAAAGGGTCAAATCATAACAGAAGTTATCTCGAGATGCTTTTTATATAGAGCAGGTCCAGACCGTCTTCCCACCAAGAGCATTGCGTTGGTACATCATTAACAGAGTGACTGTTTCTCTCAGCGCTGAAAGTGATGTGGTTGTTGTGGTTGTTGTGGTTGCAGCTGCCCATCGTGGCTTCTTCTATGGTGTCTCTGTACTTCCTGGAGCTGACCGACGTGGTGCAGCCGGCGCAGGTCGGGTTCCGCTGCCGGGACCGAGAGCTCAGCATGCCGTACGTAGACGGAGGAGACGAACTGATCCCACTGCTGATGCTGCTGAGCCTCGCCTTCGCTGGACCGGCGGCCTCGGTAACACACACACGCACGCACGCACGCACGCACGCACGCACGCACGCACGCACGCACGCACACACACACAAGACCTGACCTGACCTGAGACCTGAATCAGACCAGGTCCACATGGTATCTAGTCTGATCAGGATCTGGTATGGTCCCGTTGTGTTGTGGTGGTTCTCAGGTCTCAGCAGTAACCATAAAGACCTCCATCTGTCCTGAACCTGAACCCAGAGCTGAGGGTCCAAACAGAACCAGAGCAACTGTCTGATCAGGACTTAGTTTCAGGTACTGAGGGTGCGTTTGTTTCGTGTACCAGATCATGCTGGTTGAGGGTCTCATCTACTGCCTGCAGTCCAGACTGAAGCTCCGCAGACCTGAAGGAAGCATCAACGCCGGAGGCTGCAACTTCAACTCCTTCCTGAGGAGGACGGTGCGCTTCGTAGGTAGGACGCTGACTACACCTACACCTGTACCTGCAGTTACACCTGTAGTTACACCTGCAGCTACACCTGTAGTTACACCTGTAGTTACACCTGTAGTTACACCTGCAGCTACACCTGCAGCTACACCTGTAGTTACACCTGTAGTTACACCTGTAGTTACACCTGCAGTTACACCTGTAATTACACCTGCAGCTACACCTGTAGTTACACCTGTACCTTCAGCTACACCTGTAGTTACACCTGCAGCTACACCTGTAGTTACACCTGTAGTTACACCTGTAGTTACACCTGCAGCTACACCTGCAGCTACACCTGTAGTTACACCTGTAGTTACACCTGCAGTTACACCTGTAATTACACCTGCAGCTACACCTGCAGCTACACCTGTAGTTACACCTGCAGCTACACCTGCAGCTACACCTGTAGTTACACCTGTACCTGCAGCTACACCTGTAGTTACACCTGCAGCTACACCTGTAGTTATAACTGCACCCACACCTGCAGCTACACCTGCAGCTAAACCTGTAGTTACACCTGCAGCTACACCCACACCTGCAGCTACACCTGTAGTTACACCTGCAGCTACACCCACACCTTTAGCTACACCTGCAGCTACACCTATAGTTACACCTGCAGCTACACCTGCAGCTACACCTGCACCCACACCTTTAGCTACACCCACACCTGTAGCTACACCTGCAGCTACACCTGTAGCTACACCTGCAGCTACACCTGCACCCACACCTTTAGCTACACCCACACCTGTAGCTACACCTGCAGCTACACCTGCAGCTACACCTGCAGCTACACCTGTAGCTACACCTGCACCCACACCCGTCTGTCTCTCTACAGGTGTGCATGTGTTCGGTCTGTGTGCGACGGCGCTGGTCACCGACATCATCCAGCTGTCGACAGGTTACCACGCTCCGTTCTTCCTCACCGTCTGTAAACCCAACTACACGCTGGTCGGCGTTTCCTGCGAAAGGAACGCTTACATCACTAGAGACATCTGCTCGGGTCACGACCAGCACGCCATCATGGCCGCCAGGTGAGTCACCTGTTCAGGTTGTGTTCACTGATTCGTGTGATTATTGATTAAACTTTCTACTCTTTCTTCTGTCCCGACAGGAAAACGTTCCCTTCCCAGCATGCAACTCTGTCTGCCTTCGCTGCCGTTTATGTTTCTGTGAGTTCAAACCAGCAAAACTTTATTTAAACTGATGTTTGAGTTCATGGAGACGACAGATCAATAGATCATCTAAGATTTTATTAAATAATGAAATAAATGTAGGAATAAATAAATACATATTTAATTCATTGATATAATAATAATTAATTAAATGTATAGTAATTAATACATGTAACTTAATATTACTTTATATATGAAGTATTTCTTATGTATTTATAAGTAAAGATTTTTGATTCTCTTGTGTTTCAGATGTATTTTAACTCGACCATCTCCGACAGCACCAAACTGCTGAAACCTGTCTTAGTTTTTGCTTTCGCCATCGCGGCGGCGTTGACGGGTCTGACTCAGATCACGCAGCACCGCAGCCATCCCATCGACGTGTACGTGGGCTTCCTCATCGGAGCCTTCATCGCCGCTTATCTGGTGAGACCCGATGCTGCCGGCCCATCTTCTCTGAGCACGGTGATCAAACGGTCCAGCTGTTGTCATGGAAACCGCTTGGTGTTTCTGTTGCCATGACGACTACATCAGTATCAAACTAGTAGAGTGATGGAGAGGACGAGGAAAACATGAAAAGTCTGATCTGTATTCCAACGTTTCAGCCTACAATAAGACTGATTATACATTATATTAGCATATTATATGAGATATAATACACGTGATCTTGTATTATATGAGATATAATACACGTGATCTTGTATTATATGAGATATAATACATGTGATCATGTATTATATGAGATATAATACATGTGATCATGTATTATATGAGATATAATACACGTGATCTTGTATTATATGAGATATAATACATGTAGCCGTAGCTAGCTAGCTAACCATAATGATTTCTAAATGGTAAACTGGCCAGTTAAGCAGCCAGATCAGCTCCAGATCAGCTGGATGAACGACCTGTTATTCACTCTTTACAGTGTTTTGCTACTTTAGCAATTCAGCCGTGTTAGCAAGCAGGCTAACGTTAGCTAACATTAGCCTCTGTGTGGTGGATGCCGGTCGTTCATGGAGTCGATGGTGATGTGACTAATTATTCCATCAGCATGACGTCGCTCATTCAGTCACGTTCAGTCTCGTGTGTCACGTCGCTGATTTGGCCGACGCTCGCCGGCGGCTACGGAGAGCGAGCGACAGGATTCTGACCACCGGTTTCATTAATGATGATCTGAGTTTAGTTCTTGTATTCTTGGTTCAGCTGAGCAGCATCAGAGGATTTCAGTCTTCAAACATTTAAAGATGATTTTCTACTTCCTCTTCAGGCGTTTCACGCCGTGGCCAACTTCAAGTCCTCGGATGACATCATTCCAGCCCCGCCTCCCCCGCCGCCGAAGGAGGATCCTCTGCGAGCGCTGACCGAGCGAGGACACGAGTCCGTCTACAACAAGGGCCCCGCCTCCGCCTCGGAGAGTAACGATGAGATCGCGGCGGCGCCGGCCCCCCGGGACCGGCTGGAGGGCCCGCTGCAGAGGGAGAAGGCCTCCATGGGGAGCCTGAAGAGGGCCAGCGTGGACGTGGAGCTGCTGGCTCCTCGCAGCCCGATGGGGAAGGAGACCATGCTGACCTTCAGTAACACGCTGCCGAGGGCCAGCATGAATGTCAACGGGGTGCTGGGGGCCAACCCGGGGCCGGAGGATCTGGTGCAGCCGGTGCAGCCGGTCCAGCCGGTGCAGCGGCGTCTGAAGGCCGTGCAGGTTCCCATGGACCCGATGCGTTCGCAGCAGCTGGTGTCGGAGTGGAAGCAGAAGTCGATGGAGATGAGAGGCCTGAGCGTCCGGGACGAGGCGGAGCGTGAGGCCAGCGAGGACGGCTCCGAGGTGGGCTCCGTGGGGACGGACGACGGCGGGTCTCAGGTCCCCATATACCAGCCCGCGGTGCATTCTGGGAGGGCAGCCTCTAGTCGTAACCCCACTCCGCCTCCAGGTGGCGCCAAAGCTGTGGCGACTCCCAGACCGCCGCAGATCCCTGAAGCAGGACCTCCGCCGGTGTCCCCGAAGAGCGCTCTGACCCGGGCCAAGTGGCT
Source organism: Sebastolobus alascanus (assembly GCA_916701645.2). Taxonomy (NCBI): domain Eukaryota; kingdom Metazoa; phylum Chordata; class Actinopteri; order Perciformes; family Sebastidae; genus Sebastolobus; species Sebastolobus alascanus. The sequence continues at coordinate 362,631 of CAKAOJ020000367.1, forward strand.
CGCCATCCGAGAGAAGACGAGCGGGGAGGGGTCGGGCCGCGGCGCCACCAACCAGCCACGACTCATGCAGGTCATCGCCATGTCGAAGCAGCAGGGTCTCCTCCCCTCCTCCTCCTCGGGGGAGAAATCCTCTGAGACCACCTCCACCTGTTCCGGCAGCTCCTCCACCACCGACTCTCCGCACTACCGCCCCCCCTCCGAGCAGCAGCGGGAGGGGTCGGGCATAATCACTGTGGATGCCCACGCCCCCCACCATCCTGTCGTCCAAGCCCCTCCCCCTCTTCAAGCCCCGCCCCTCGCAGGTAACGGTAACCCGTGGGAGTGGGCGGGGTCGTCCAATGGGGGCGACCCGCGAGACACCTACGACCTCAACAGCCTGAACCGGGGAGACTCCGCCGCCCACGGCAGCAGCTTCCGGCCACACCGATCCGCCTCGCCACGCGCTGCGGTCGACCACGACCCGGAGCCGCCCCCCCCTCACCCCCAGGCCGAGATGTCGGCGGAGGCTCAACGCAGGGAGATAGCCATGAGACGCAAGACGGCGCTGGTTCTGTTGGATCGGGAGATTCGTAACCAGACTGAACAGGAGAACTACTATAAGAGTTTGCAGGGACGAAGGTTCAAGGATTAGTCTCTTATCTTTTCAAAACAAAAGCCTTATTTTGAAACTCGTCATTAACAGCACAGACCCGGGATGGCAGTGAAGACCATGTTGCTGAGGTTCTGAGGTTCTGAGGTCGGTCCGGCTCGATGCTCGATGGCTCAACACGCCGGATGGTTTCCTCTCCACATAATGTTATCTGTGTTTTATTACACGGCTGTGTTGAATACTCGATTCTGATTGGTCAATCACGGCGTTCTGCAGTCTGTTATTTCTGTATTACAGACCGTTGCTATGTATAACAGACCGTTGCTATGTATAACAGATCGTTTCTATGTATAACAGACCGTTGCTATGGGCGCAGCTCTGATGTCGGACTCTGGCGGACCGTTTTTGCGTCAAAATATGGATTTCTTCACTCAAATCAATAATTTGACACAAAAACGGTCCTCCAGAATCTGACATCAGAGCTGCGCCCATAGCAACGGTCTGTTATACATAGCAACGGTCTGTTATACATAGCAACGGTCTGTTATACGTTGTGACGGTCTGCTATACGTAGTAACGGTCTGTTATACGTAGTAACGGTCTGTTATACGTAGCAACGGTCTCTTATACGTAGTAACGGTCTGTTATACGTAGTAACGGTCTGTTATACGTAGCAACGGTCTGTTATACGTAGTAACGGTCTTTTATACGTAGTAACGGTCTGTTATACGTAGTAACGGTCTGTTATACGTAGCAACGGTCTGTTATACGTAGCAACGGTCTGTTATACGTAGTAACGGTCTGTTATACGTAGTAACGGTCTGTTATACGTAGCAACGGTCTGCTATACGTAGTAACGGTCTGTTATACGTAGCAACGGTCTGTTATACGTAGTAACGGTCTGTTATACGTAGCAACGGTCTCTTATACGTAGTAACGGTCTGTTATACGTAGTAACGGTCTGCAATACGTAGTGACAGTCTGCTATACATAGTAACGGTCTGTTATACGTAGTAACGGTCTGCTATAACCAGACTAGTTGTAACGTACTCAGAGGTCGTTTCTTTTGTACATAAAATCATCATAAAGTCATTAAACAGCTGAAGACCAGACGCCGTCGGTCCGGTTCACCGATCAGTTTATTACCTTCATCTGTGGCGGCGAGTCGACCGTCCACGGCGTTGAGCCACCGAGCAGGAAGCTGGAGCGTTTCCATGGCAACTCATTCTGTGGATAATCTGGAATCACAGAGAAGATTTTAAAGACTCATTCTGAAGCACAAACATGCAACAAACCTGAAAAACCTGCAGCGACGGGATCCTCCCGATCCGCCGCCGCCCGCCATCACAAGCCCCGCCTCCTCCCAGGGGCGGGGCCTGTGGCTCTGATTGGCTGGCAGGATGTGGAAGATAAACAGACACTGATTGTATATTAGGCCACCTGGACGAGTGTGCTGCCCTCCTGTTGTGATGGTTCGGTTGCTATAGTGATTCTCAGCATGTTTGTTTGCTGCTCTCTGATTGGTTGAGAGTGTTTGTGTGTGTGTGTGTGTGTGTGTGTGTGTGTGTGTGTGTGTGAATCTGAAGGTGTGTATTTATTATGGATGGACCGATATGATATTAAATATTTATAGAGATGCTAATATTCAGAATTTAAAGATACACTCTCTGGTTTCGTTACAGCGCCCCACAACACTCAAAGTCTACAAAAACACATTTAAATACAAAAAAACATTTAAATACATTAATTTCTTTAAGAATTTAAGAAAATCATAATTAGTAACAAAGAAAGTGTTTTTTCTCAAAATAGTCGTTAAGTGTACGATGAATATTAAAGCCACTGTAGGAAAAAACAAGACGTTTTAAACTAAATAATATTTAGAAAACAAAAGTTGTAATTTCATTCTGTCGTAGTGAACTATTATTATTATTATTATTATTATTATTATTATTATTATTATTATTACTAAATTGATGACTTTGGGTAAAACTCAACCAGAGCTCTTAGAAACATGGTTTAGTTAAACTGTCCTGAGATCTGTAAACCAGCGAGTGTATCTGTCAATATGAAGTATTGATGAGCCAATAATACTACTAACTTTATATACTGGTCTGTCTGTGCTCTTAATGTGTCTGTGTGCTGTTGCATGTGTCCACGGTTTGATTTTAAACCAGACGTTGGTCCTCTGAAGACATTTCAACGTTTCATCTGAATGTAAAAACATGAAGCTTCATTTATCTGGAATCTGTGCATTTTGTGACCGAAGATGTTAAAAAGAAAAAACTGCTGCTATAAAAAGAGTTTAATGTGTGAAATCAGTCAGAGACCGACGGAATGACGGACGCTGCATGCTCGCCGCTCGTTACCATGGAAGTTCAACATTAAAACGTTATTCTGATCACAACGTGTTCCACGTGTTCCACGTGTTCTACGTGTTCTACGTGTTCTACGTGTTCTACGTGTTCTACGTCGTCTCTGTCTTCATTCATGTTCCAATCAGGAAGAATTCCCTCTGACAGCAGTACATGTACTTCAGTTTATTTAAGTATCTCCTGTGTACAAGCAAGTATCTCCTGTGTACAAGCAAGTATCTCCTGTGTACAAGCAAGTATCTCCTGTGTACAAGCAAGTATCTCCTGTGTACAAGCTAGTATCTCTGGTGCAGTCCAGTGGTTTATTGTATAAAAATACTTACAGGCGCCGTAAGTCCAAACAGCGGTAGGCAGGTGGACAGGTAGACAGGTAGACAGGTAGACAGGTGAACAGGTGAACAGGTATACAGGTGAACAGGTGAACAGGTAGACAGGTGAACAGGTGAACAGGTAGACAGGTGAACAGGTGAACAGGTAGACAGGTGAACAGGTGAACAGGTAGACAGGTAAACAGGTGAACAGGTAGACAGTTGGACAGGTAGACAGGTATACAAGTAGACAGTTGGACAGGTGGACAGGTAGACAGGTAGACAGGTATACAGGTAGACAGGTGGACAGGTGGACAGGTAGACAGTTGGACAGGTGGAAAGGTAGACAGGTAGACAGAGAACTAAGAAGGTGAGCTGGTATCTGTGGGGAGAGGCTGATGAGGGAATGAGATGCAGGTGAGGAGGGGGGCGGGGCCAGCCAGGTAGAGCTGAGGAGGTTAATGAGATGCAGGTGAGGAGGGGGGCGGGGCCAGCCAGGTAGAGCTGAGGAGGTTAATGAGATGCAGGTGAGACAGGTCATGTGACCCGTTAGTTCATGTGTGTTGTGTTCATATTAATGTGAAATAACTCAACTTTTTCCTTCAGGGTTTCCATAGAAACGGAGGTAAAGCAGTAAAATGAACGCAGCGTCTCCACTGAGATCAGAAACAGTAGAAACAGTAGAAGTGAATGAATGTTGGTCAGAGTTTAACTTCCTGTCTGATCCTTCAGTCTAAAGGTCCTCAGAGACGTTTCTTCCTTCAGAAGTTCAGTTTCTGGAGTTAAACCGACCAATCAGTGTTGAGAGATTAAAGACCTATGAGACGTTCAGAGTCTGTGGGAGATCTCAGCCTCCAGCTCAGCTGTGAACTGTTACTGAACCAGTTCACATCCAGGACCAGGTCAGAGGTCAGAGGTCAGAGGGAGTCTCTTCCTGAATATCAAGACAATGTTTTACTGGAACGTTCTGTGAATCAACATGTTTCCTTCTGATTGTTCCACTTTTTAAAAAGAAAATACTTCATCAAATACAATTTAACCTACAAATACCTCAAAAGATGTAAACACACACAAAACTGAAACCATCAGAATAAAGACTTAAGAAGATTAGATATAAACAAACCAATAAAAAAATATAATTTAGAGCCTAAAGTCCTTAAAAAATGAAGATTTTAGACAAGATGTTCTGATACGATCCATAACTTTAAAGGAGCAACATGTAGCCCTGACAGCTAGCGTCTAAAACGGCTAACAGCTGTCCAAATCCACTGGAGCCGTGGCTGTTAGCATGTGTTAGCATCACAGCGTTAGCCTCTAGCCAGCAGTAGTGAATAGCAGTTAGCATGTGTTAGCATCACGGCGTTAGCCTCTAGCCTCTAGTCTGAATGTGTGTCTCAGATAATCGATCTGCTGTTATAAACAACAACATTACAGCCTCATTGATCAGTTATCACTGATCAATGATCTACTGAGAGACGACTGATATCTGGACCGATCTGTGATCGATGGCAGACAGGAAGGTTTCACACACACACACACACACACACACACACACACACACACACACACACGTGCATATATTCCTGGTTGCTGTCGCCATGGCAACAGGCTGGATGGCCTCCAGGAAGTAAAGGAAGAGGATGGAGGTGTGTGAGTGCTGCAGCCTGTCTCTCCATCTCTGTGAGGACAGTAATCATCTTTAACACTGTTTATTTTTATCTTTAGATATTATGTCTAAAAATAAACACAAAGTACAAAAACACAAATCTCACCATGAGGTCCATTTAGTATGTGTTGTGGAGATATATATACAGTATATATATATATATATATATATATATATACTGTATATATAAAGCGGCTCTCCAACAACAGATGAACATGGAATAAAAAAATCTGCACCAGACACCATTTTGTGTGTGTGTGTGTGTGTGTGTGTGTGTGTGTGTGTGTGTGTGTGTTGGAGCTCTTATCTCTATATCAGCCATCAACACTGTTGCCGTGGAAACTGCATAATGAGCCTGAAGGTGCAGGACATGACTGTGTGTGTGTGTGTGTGTGTGTGTGTGTGTGTGTGTGTGTGTGTGTGTGTGTGTGTGTGTGTGTGTGTGTGTGTGATTGTACAGCTGTCTTTGTGAGGACCGATGTGAGTTTTACACCTTCAGAGTGAGGACATTCTGGCCGGTCCTCACCTTTAGACACTTATTAATATTTTGACGTGTTAACAGACAGCAGGACAGTCTATCAGTCTGAAAAATTATTTTTATTGGGTGTGTAAGTTTAACATCATGAAAACAATCAGAAACTTCAGGTGATCACTTCTTTAAATCTTTAACTCTTTAACTCTTTCACTCTTTCTGTCTTTTCTACGTGAATCAGACACGTCATCTCTGTTCGTCTCCTCAGCAGCTGATTGGACGAGCAGAGGGAACCAATCAGGAGCAGCCATTTCTTTGGAGTGTTCCAGTTTAAAACCATTTCAATCTCAGCTGAAGGAGAAAAGCAGACACCATTTTATCCTGCAGGTCCTGGTCCTGGTCCTGGTTCTGGTCCTGATCCTGGTCCTGGTCCTGGTCCTGGTCCTGGTCCTGGTGGTCTCACTGGTCCGCCTGGTTGGAGAACACCCCGGCCTCCCAGCGCAGAGCACGTTGGTTCTTATGGCGAATAACTCGAGTCGACTCAACGACCTGAAACAGAGGAGACAAGGAGGCAAGGAGACAAGGGGACAGGAGACAATGAGGCGAGGAAACAAGGAGGCAAGGAGACAAGAAGAAAATGAGATAAAGAGGCATAGAGACAGCTGGTGAACAGCTGGTTAAAGTTAAATGAAGTCGGGTTGTACCTCGTTATTCACGTCGTCGACTGGCTGAATTCCTGCGTACTGAAAACACAGAAGAGAGATTTAATGTTTTCAGATCAGCAGTTTGGGATAAATCAACACGTTTAGTTTCAGTTATTCATTCATCATCACTCGTTTTACTAAAACCAGTTAACCAGTCAACCAGCCAACCAGTTAACCAGTCAACCAGTCAACCAGCCAACCAGTTAACAAGCCAACCAGCCAACCAGTTAACCAGTCAACCAGTCAACCAGTTAACCAGTTAACCAATCAACCAGTTAACCAGTCAACCAGTCAACCAGTCAACCAGTTAACCAATCAACCAGTTAACCAGTTAACCAGTTAACCAATCAACCAGTTAACAAGCCAACCAGCCAACCAGTTAACCAGTCAACCAGTCAACCAGTCAACCAGTTAACCAATCAACCAGTTAACCAGTCAACCAGTCAACCAGTTAACCAGTCAACCAGTCAACCAGTCAACCAGTTAACCAATCAACCAGTTAACCAGTCAACCAGTCAACCAGTCAACCAGTTAACCAATCAACCAGTTAACCAGCCAACCAGCCAACCAGCCAACCAGTCAACCAGTTAACCAATCAACCAGTTAACCAGTCAACCAGTCAACCAGTCAACCAGTTAACCAGTCTACCAGTCAACCAGTCAACCAGCTAACCAGTCAACCAGTTAATCAGTCAACCAGTCAACCAGCCAACCAGCCAACCAGCCAACCAGTCAACCAGTCAACCATTTAACCAATCAACCAGTTAACCAGCCAACCAGTTAACCAGCCAACCAGTCAACCAGTTAACCAGCCAACCAGTTAACCAGCCAACCAGCCAACCAGTCAACCAGTTAACCAATCAACCAGTCAACCAGCTAACCAGTCAACCAGTTAACCAGCCAACCAGTCAACCAGTCAACCAGTTAACCAATCAACCAGTCAACCAGTTAACCAGCCAACCAGCCAACCAGTCAACCAGTTAACCAGCCAACCAGCCAACCAGTCAACCAGTCAACCAGTCAACCAGTCAACCAGTTAACCAGCCAACCAGTCAACCAGTCAACCAGTTAACCAATCAACCAGCCAACCAGTTAACCAATCAACCAGTTAACCAGTCAACCAGTCAACCAGTCAACCAGTTAACCAATCAACCAGTTAACTAGCCAACCAGCCAACCAGCCAACCAGTCAACCAGTTAACCAATCAACCAGTTAACCAGCCAACCAGTCAACCAGTTAACCAGCCAACCAGTTAACCAGCCAACCAGCCAACCAGTCAACCAATCAACCAGTCAACCAGTCAACCAGTTAACCAATCAACCAGTCAACCAGCTAACCAGTCAACCAGTTAACCAGTCAACCAGTCAACCAGCCAACCAGTTAACCAGTTAACCAGCCAACCAGTCAACCAGTCAACCAGTCAACCAGTTAACCAATCAACCAGTCAACCAGCTAACCAGTCAACCAGTCAACCAGTTAACCAATCAACCAGTCAACCAGTTAACCAGCCAACCAGCCAACCAGTCAACCAATCAACCAGTCAACCAGTTAACCAGTTAACCAGCCAACCAGTCAACCAGTCAACCAGTTAACCAGTCAACCATTTAACCAATCAACCAGTTAACCAGTCAACCAGTTAACCAGCCAACCAGCCAACCAGTCAACCAGTTAACCAGCCAACCAGTTAACCAGCCAACCAGCCAACCAGTCAACCAGTCAACCAGTCAACCAGTCAACCAGTTAACCAATCAACCAGTCAACCAGCTAACCAGTCAACCAGTTAACCAGTCAACCAGTCAACCAGCCAACCAGTTAACCAGTTAACCAGCCAACCAGTCAACCAGTCAACCAGTCAACCAGTTAACCAATCAACCAGTCAACCAGCTAACCAGCCAACCAGTCAACCAGTCAACCAGTCAACCAGTCAACCAGCTAACCAGTCAACCAGTCAACCAGTTAACCAATCAACCAGTCAACCAGCTAACCAGTCAACCAGTTAACCAGCCAACCAGTCAACCAGTCAACCAGTTAACCAATCAACCAGTCAACCAGTTAACCAGCCAACCAGCCAACCAGTCAACCAGTTAACCAGCCAACCAGCCAACCAGTCAACCAGTTAACCAGCCAACCAGTCAACCAGTCAACCAGTTAACCAATCAACCAGTCAACCAGTTAACCAGCCAACCAGCCAACCAGTCAACCAGTTAACCAGCCAACCAGCCAACCAGTTAACCAGCCAACCAGTCAACCAGTCAACCAGTCAACCAGTTAACCAGTTAGTAGTAGTAGTAGTTAGTGTTTTAAACTACAGATGATACTAAGACACCTCTAACTCTGACGACGGGTCATCAGGTGAACCTGCTGAATCAACTTTATTTAAACTGACAGGAAGCACAAAGACCAGGATGTAGTGATGACTTACTGCGCTCTCCTCCAGCTTCACTTTGACTCGTCTCTCCTCAAAGTCCTGCAGCAGAGTGTCCGTCAGACCTCTGAGAGGGGGGGGGGCCGACCGGACCACCGCGGGGGGGGAGGAGGGGGGGAGGAGGAGGGGGGAGGAGGAGACGGGGCGAAAGGAGGAGGAGGAGGAGGAGGGGGGGAGGAGGAGGGGGGAGGAGGAGACGGGGCGAAAGGAGGAGGAGGAGGAGGAGGGGGGGAGGAGGAGGGGGGAGGAGGAGACGGGGCGAAAGGAGGAGGAGGGGGAGGAGGGGGGGAGGAGGAGTGGGGAGGAGGAGACGGGGCGAAAGGAGGAGGAGGAGGAGGGGGGGAGGAGGGGGGAGGAGGAGACGGGGCGAGAGGAGGAGGAGGGGGGAGGAAGTGAGGAGGACCAAGGCTGAGCGGTGATGAAGGACAGGGAGGGCAGACGGACGGAGGGACGAGGAGAGGACACACTGACGGGTTTATCTGAAACACAACAGGAAGGACATCAATGACATCATCAATGACATCATCAGTGACATCACACACTGACGTCTTGAACCCTGTTGACTGGTTACTGATTTACACAAAGTCTAATCGTCCTGAAGCTGCTGGACTTCGTCCTCTCATTAAGTTACTCATTGAAACAGCAGCAGACTCCATTCAGCTTCTAGTGGTTTCTATTCTCTACACGTTCCTGCTGAAATCACCCACTGATTTCAGATAAATCATCTAAAATCAGCATGCAGAGAGAATCCCTCACAGTCCGCAGTCTGTTTTTATTGAGGTCAAAGGTCGCGTATCACTGCAGTATCACTGGGTGGTGAAACTGGTTTCTGGGTGTGACAGGCTGAGACATCTATCAACCAACACACAACTAGCCTAAATGTCTTCTTAAAGGAGCTTTTATTGTGAAAATCCTCCATCAGACTGACTTTGACGTTGGAGGTTTTCAGTCACAGCATCACCTGGTGTACGTTAGAGGAACTGCAGCCACGCTCACTGAAGAACTTTGACCTCAATAAAAGCAGGTGTGATAAATGATCTACGGGTAAACCAACGTGTTTCTGGAGGGTGATCGATCAGGATCACCTGGAAAATATTTTAATTATAGAAAACATCATCGTCCTCTCACAGATGAAAAGTTGAATTCATAAAGTAAAACATTACAGCCACACTTTGACCTGTAGCTAATGGTATTAGCTCTATAATAGCTGGTATTAGCTCTATAATAGCTGGTATTAGCTATATATTAGCTCTATATTAGCTGGTATTAGCTCTATATTAGCTGGTATTAGCTCTATATTAGCTGGTATTAGCTCTATATTAGCTGGTATTAGCTCTATATTAGCTGGTATTAGCTCTATATTAGCTGGTATTAGCTCCCGCTTTTCATCACCCTCTCCCGGTTTCCTCCCGGGGTCACAATTCTCCCGTATTTCTCCTGATTTATGAAATCCTCCCTTTTGTTAAGGTCTCTAGGTTGGACAGTTTGGACACTGACTGTAATGAAGCCGAAGGACAGGAAGTGAGACGGGAACCCGTGACCTTGAGGTGACCTGTAAATATGACGGCGAGCGTGTGGAGTCGTTTTTGCGTTCGAGTGTGGACGGAGATATTTTGTAAGACGAAGGTCGTGTGGACAGATCCTTTTTTTTTTTTAAACGGAGGGAAAATATCCGTTTTATACATGTAGACGGGGCCTGAGTGAAGGATTTATGAAGAGCACGGTCCAACCCGGTCCATGTGAGCACATTTTAAACTAAAGTAATAAAAGTGTTACAACTAGATTTTGACAAAGTACCAAAAAGTTAAACTGAAAAGCGGCTGAGACGGTGAACCCGGAGCTGTGGGTCTCCTGGAGGTCTGGGTCTCCTGGAGGTCTGGGTCTCCTGGAGGTCCGGGTCTACATACCTGTGTTTACAGCTGGGTAGAACTGACTCTCGGCCATCTTGGCTGCCTGTTCCACCAGAGGAGCTGGAGAGAAGAGCTTCCCATCAGTTTCCTCCCTCTGCTCCCTCTGCTCCCTCAGCTCTCTCAGCTCCTGCTCCCGTCTCAACGCCTCCTCAATCTCCTTCTCGATGAAATCTGGAGCTCCTCGTCCTCTGGACTGCAGGCCGGTGGACTCCAGGTTCTCCCTCCAGGACCGAGGCGTGGTCGAGGTCGTATCGCGGCGAGCTGTCGGTGTTCGATCTTGGCGGAAACCTCTTGTATCCTGAACCTCTGAGTCCCTCGCAGAGAAGGAAGAAGGAGCCGAACTCATTTGGCTGATGTACATCTCGGTTTCTTCGGGGTGTCGATGAGGACAGCATGGCGACGAGAAGACGTCAGCGTTTCCAGACTCAGACTGAGCTCTTTCTTCTGTCCTCTTGTCCTGGTCCTGTTGGTCAAACTGCCCCTTTATGTCCTCCGGCCCCTGTGGAGGATCTGGACTGTACCGTCCCAGGATCCCTCCCTGCTGCTGAGGTTCCTCCAGGACCTGTGGAGGATCTGGACTGTACCGTACCAGGATCCCTCCCCGCTGCTGAGGTTCGTCCAGGACCTGTGGAGGATCTGGACTGTACCGTACCAAGATCCCTCCCCGCTGCTGGGGCTCCTCCAGGACCTGTGGAGGATCTGGACTGTACCGTACCAGGATCCCTCCCCGCTGCTGAGGCTCCTCCAGGACCTGTGGAGGATCTGGACTGTACCGTACCAGGATCCCTCCCCGCTGCTGAGGCTCCTCCAGGACCTGTGGAGGATCTGGACTGTACCGTACCAGGATCCCTCCCCGCTGCTGAGGCTCTTCCAGGACCTGTGGAGGATCTGGACTGTACCGTACCAGGATCCCTCCCTGTTGCTGAGGCTCCTCCTTCCTCTGGATCTCCTTCTGGATCTCACGCTGGATGATGAAGCGCACTCGGTTCTTCTCTTTGGTTCTGACGGGCGTTAGCGGCGACTGTAAACGTTGGGTTTTGATCTCGACCATCTCTGCTCTGCTGTCACTTTGTTTCAGCCCCCGAGAGCGTCGTAGGTTCTCCTCACGTTCCTGAACCAACCGGATCTCCCTTTCGATCGGGGTCTCATAGCCGCTCCTGTAATCTTGCTGAGTGTTGTCATCGAACACGCCTTCGTCACCGGTGTAGCCGCCCGCCTCCACAGACAGCTCCTCCACGCCGGAGTCCAGGTCATCGAACACACTGCTCTGCCGGCTGAGACTCTCCTCGGTCCGGCACACCGTCACCTTCCTCTCTCGGTAGGTCTCGTCTTCTTCTGTTGGTTTAGATCGAGTTGTATCTTCGCTCACCTCCACGCTGTCGTACATCTCCACCCGATTTGACGGGGACACATCCGGACCTGGCTGCAGAGACATGTTCGGATGTGTTCTTGCGGACCACAGAGGGCGGGGGACCGCAGTCACCCGGTCCTGCTCCATCTTCAGGAACTGTTGTCGGGCAGCGCTGAAGTTGATCTGCTCCTTGTCGACGGTGCCGGGCTCAGCAGTGCAGGGAGGTTCTGGTCTGGAGCTGACAGGACTGTAGCTCACACTGAACCCTTCCATCAGTTGGGTCGTAGATCTGCTCAGATCCAGATTCTCCAGCGCACCCAGCTGATCTTTGAATGTTGGGTTCTTCTTCGGTGCTTGGCTGCGAATGATCTCCTTCCGAAACTGCTTCTCCTCTTCCTCCCGGACCTCTTCGATGCCGTTCTTCAGATCCACGTTGTACTGCGAGTCTCCGTTGCTCTCTGCGAACAGACTCTCTGGCTTCCTGCTGCTTGTGTAGGTCTGTAGTTTGAATCCTTTCTCCTCCTTCAGGGTCGCCAGCTGAGCCTGTCGCTGCGGTGAGACCATCCAGGCTTCG
>CAKAOJ020000367.1:377500-445000 GCA_916701645.2 Sebastolobus alascanus
ACAGACAGACAGACAGAGAGACAGACAGACAGACAGACAGACAGAGAGACAGACAGAGAGAGAGACAGACAGACAGACAGACAGACAGAGAGACAGACAGAGAGACAGACAGACAGACAGAGAGAGAGAGAGACAGATCAGACTTCAGAGGTCAGAGGTCACTGTGTGGTCCAGCTGAACGTATGAACATGTTAATGAGTCTGTGATGTTTCCTGTAGCGCCGCCATCAGGACCATGTGATCAACTCTGCAGCAGGTACAGGCTGTTCTTCTTATATATATATATATATATATATATATATATATATACATATATATATATATATATATCTGCTGTATATGTGTGTGTGTGTTATATATGTTTTACATGAGAAACCTTTCTGAGACTGTTAAAGATAAATAATGAGTTTGTATTTAAGTGATTTTTGTTTTGTAATAAAGTTTCTTTAATGTTGTAATAAATCAGACAGTCTGGACTCTACTGTAGCAAAATATATATTAATTATAGATTATTAACATAATACAGTGATGTTATTGTGAAGCTGAGGTCAAACATTCCTACTATGTATGTGTGTTCTTACTATATTAGAGCTGCTGTCATTCAATAATCATGATGATTTCATAATTTGAGTTATTTAAGTTGTTTTTCTTACCTGAGATCAGTTTCCTGTCAGCAGAAACTCAGAAACTCAGACTGAATAATAACGGAGGAGACAAAGTTCAGCTGCTGTCGTCCAATCAGAAGCTCCACCCATCACACACACACACACACACACACACACACACACACGTTTGTACTGGTATACTTGTGAGGACCGTCACTGATCATTCAGGAAGTGAAACAGGGAAAAACTAAATTAGACTTTTATTACACGTTTAGGTTTTTTGTTTGCTTTATATTATATTATATTATATTATATTATATTATATTATATTATATTATATTATATTCTAAACTATTTTCATAATGTCTATTAAAAGTGGTTTTGTGACCAGGAGACCAGCCAATCAGAATGCAGTATGAGTTTATTGTTCTAGTGTATCTGTTGAGATATTTATAGTATATTTATAGAATAAAGTATTTGTTGTTTTTAAGTTTATTCTCTTTCATTATTTACAGCTGTGTTGTTGTTTTTTCTCCTGGTTTTTATATTCTTATGTTTTATGGTTTTATGGTTTTCCACATTTGGAATCACGACAAGAACTCAAAGTTCTGTGAGTTTGAAAAAAGTTTATAAGTAAAGATGGAGGAACATGATGGTTCTCTTTGTGTGTGTGTGTGTGTGTGTGTGTGTGTGTGTGTGTGTGTGTGTGTGTGTGTGTGTGTGTGAGCTCTCACCTTGTCGTGGTCCAGACTGTGACACAGAACCTGCCAGGGAGGAGTGTACCGGAACATCCTGTCTGAACTGGATCTGACTGGTTCCTACTGGTTCTGGTCTGCACAATGATGATGATGATGATAATGGTGATGATGGTGATGATGATGATGGTGGTGATGATGATGATGATGATGTCAGACCTTCAGCCAGCAGGAACCAATCACCATCAACCCTGCCAGAGACAGAGAAGGACTCAGCTCGTCTGGTGCCGTCCAATCAGAGAGAAGCAGCAACGTAAACAGGAAGTTAGTGACAAACTGTTACGCAGAGAAATATTAAGAATCAGACTGCTGTTAGTTACAGTTACAATATTAAATCTAAATGAGACAAAAGTAAAATGACGACAAGAAAGAAATATCTTCAGAATTCAATATTTTAATGTATTTGCAAAATGTTCTGTAATTTTTTGTCAAAATATTACGATTTAATTAATCAAGTCAGATCATTATTGCTCTAATAGTTTTCTAATAATTTTCCAAAGACTCATATTTAAAGACTTTAGCAGGTTTCGAGAATTTGAAATATGAGTCATATTATTGAGTTATATGTTGTTATGTGTAAATTGTGAAGTATTTATTAACTGAAACAATTTCAGAAAATGTGTCGAAGCGACTGAGAACAATTGGTTTTTGATAAACATTATACATTTATATTTATTTTATGATTATATCATATTAGAACTGTAAAATAAAAACGATATACCATATAAATATAATATATAGTATAGTATATTTATATACCATAAATATAGACTATACTATATTGTATAGGATATCTATATACCATATTTATATGGTATATACATGTGCTATACTATACAATATTTGTGGTACCATATATATATACTATAGTATATAAAAATGTTTATTTATACTGGAAGTTAAAATATTCACTCAAGAAAATTTGATTAATAAAAACAAACAATCAGATCACAAATCATCATTTTGTTTGTTTGTTAACAGCAAATCGATGTTTAAAAACATCGGTGATGTAAACAAACATTAGTGATGTAAACAAACAGTGATGTAAACAAACATCAGTGATGTTAACAAACATCAGTGATGTAAACAAAAAGTGATGTAAACAAACATTAGTGATGTAAACAAACAGTGATGTAACCAAACAGTGATGTAAACAAACATCAGTGATGTAAACAAACATTAGTGATGTAAACGAACAGTGATGTAAACAAACATCAGTGATGTAAACAAACATCAGTGATGTAAACAAACATCAGTGATGTAAACAAACATTAGTGATGTAAACAAACAGTGATGTTAACAAACATCAGCGATGTTAACAAACAGTGATGTTAACAAACATCAGTGATGTAAACACACATCAGTGATGTTAACAAACATCAGTGATGTAAACAAACATCGGTGATGTAAACAAGCAGTGATGTAAACACACAGTGATGTAAACACACATCAGTGATGTTAACAAACATCAGTGATGTAAACAAACATCAGTGATGTTAACAAACATCATTGATGTTAACAAACATCAGTGATGTTAACAAACATCAGTGATGTAAACAAACATCAGTGATGTTAACAAACATCAGTGATGTTAACAAACATCAGTGATGTAAACAAACATCAGTGATGTAAACAAACATCACTGATGTAAACAAACATCAGTGATCTTAACAAACATCAGTGATGTAAACAAACATCAGTGATGTTAACAAACATCAGTGATGTAAACAAACATCAGTGATGTTAACAAACATCAGTGATGTAAACAAACAGTGATGTAAACACACATCAGTGATGTTAACAAACATCAGTGATGTAAACAAACATCAGTGTTGTAAACAAACATCAGTGATGTTAACAAACATCAGTGATGTAAACAAAAAGTGATGTTAACAAACATCAGTGATGTAAACAAACATCAGTGATGTAAACACACAGTGATGTTAACAAACATCAGTGATGTAAACACACAGTGATGTAAACACACAGTGATGTTAACAAACATCAGTGATGTTAACAAACTTCAGTGATGTAAACAAACATCAGTGATGTAAACAAACATCAGTGTTGTAAACAAACATCAGTGATGTTAACAAACATCATTGATGTTAACAAACATCAGTGATGTTAACAAACATCAGTGATGTAAACAAACATCAGTGTTGTAAACAAACATCAGTGTTGTTAACAAACATCAGTGATGTAAACAAACATCAGTGTTGTAAACATACATCAGTGATGTTAACAAACATCATTGATGTTAACAAACATCAGTGATGTAAACAAACAGTGATGTAAACAAACATCAGTGATGTAAACAAACAGTGATGTAAACAAACAGTGATGTAAATAAACATCAGTGATGTAAACAAACATCAGTGATGTAAACAAACATCAGTGATGTTAACAAACATCATTGATGTTAACAAACATCAGTGATGTAAACAAACAGTGATGTAAACAAACAGTGATGTAAACAAACATCAGTGATGTAAACAAACATCAGTGTTGTTAACAAACATCAGTGATGTTAACAAACATCAGCGTTGTAAACAAACATCAGTGATGTTAACAAACATCATTGATGTTAACAAACATCAGTGATGTAAACAAACAGTGATGTAAACAAACAATGATGTAAACAAACATCAGTGATGTAAACAAACAGTGATGTAAACAAACAGTGATGTAAACAAACAGTGATGTAAATAAACATCAGTGATGTAAACAAACAGTGATGTAAACAAACATCAGTGATGTAAACAAACAGTGATGTAAACAAACATCAGTGATGTAAACAAACAGTGATGTAAACAAACAGTGATGTAAACAAACAGTGACGTAAACAAACATTAATGATGTAAACAAACATCAGTGATCAGTCATTCACCTGTAGGTGATGTCATGATGACATCACACAGGTAGCAACAAACAGAGAGGAACAGAACGGGAACTCACCTGCAGGTCCAGAAGATCCAGAAGGTCCAGCTGATGAGGACTGATCCACAGTGTGTGTGTGTGTGTCTGTGTGTGTGTGTGTGTGTGGTGGGTGTGGTCAGTCATTGTGTGTTTCTGTTGGTCAGCAGCATTCCTGACAAACTCTACAGCTCAGCAACACACACACACACACACACACACACACACACACACACACACACACACACACACACACACACACACACACACACACACACACTTCTCTCGACAAAAACATCATCAACGCTGACATCACTTCCTGTGTGCGTTGGTGCAAGGGGGGGTCGACTGAGCCTCAGTCAGCAGGTCACCATGACAACAGGAGGTGGTTGTAGGACATCCCAGATTCAGACAGTGCACGGGGGTCTGAAAAATGTACGAAAAAATGTCAAAAATGTTAAAAAAAAAAAAAAAAAAGTCCAAAAAGTTTTAAAAATGTCTGAAAAATGTCTGAAAAAAAAGTCTGAAAAATGTGAAAAACAGGTCAAAAAGTAAAAAGAAAAAAGAAAAATGCCAAAAAAAAAAATGTCAAAAAAGTATTTAAGAAAAGATCTAAAAAAAGTTTTTTAAAAAAGTCTGAAAAATTTACATAAAAATGTCAAAAATTTCAACAAACCAAAAAAAGTCCAAAGAATGTTTTAAAAAAGTCTGAAAAATGCCTTAAAAAAGGTAAAAACATTTTTTTTTTTTAAAAAAGTCTGAAAAATGTCCGAAAAAATATAAAAAAAAAAAAAAGCTAAAAAAATATATTAGTCTGGAAAATGTGCAAAAAATGTCCGAAAAAAAGTATATACTCAGTACTAATTATATAAATTATATATATTTCTATATATATATTATATTATATCTGTAATTAGTGTGCATATGGAGAGGAAGGCTGGTTTCACCTTTAATTATGTAAATCTAACTGACTGATAGAGACAATCATGTCTGATACCGGTCCAATACTAGACCGGACCGGACCGGACCGGACCGGTACCTACCGGTCTAGTACCGGTCCGGTCTAGTACCGTTCCGGACCGGACCGGTACCTACCACCGGTAGCGCTGCAGCTACCGGTCTGCAGCGCTCTCCCAACCTACCGCTGCAGACGGCCGCTGCTCAAAGGATCGGACCGGACCGATCCGGTACCGGACCAGTAGGTGGTAGGTTGGGAGAGCGCTGCAGACGGCCGCTGCTAAAGGGCTGTGATGTTATCCTATCGGGTCAAGTTCTAAAGCAGAACCTCCTCACTCTGAAACTGTGAGAGTGACATCCCATAATATGTGAGCAGAGGACGTTATGCACGAGGACACGTTTGAGTGTTTCTGACGCTGATATTCAGCCAGATTTATTGGAGCAGGCTGAGGCTGCATGCAGTGCATGCTGGGACATGTAGGCGCTGCCGGCAGGCTGGATCACTACAGCATCACTGAGGAACTGAACACAGCTGTTGGGTTATCATATATATATATAAATACACTATATATATATATATATATATATATATATATATATATATATATAAATACACTATATATATATATATATATACTGTATATATATGCTGAAGTCTTTATTGATTTCTCGATGTGTTGCTGTTTGATATTTTCATCATGAAGCTTCAGGTATTGATCAGTTATTGATCAGTTATTGATCAGTTATTGATCCTCAGTGGACTGAATGTCTCTCAGGACGAGGACGAGCCGTCTCTTCTTGTCCTCACTTTCCTCTCAGTCGGCCATCTCTGTTGTGTTGTTGTCACCGTGGCGACCATCAGTTCAGATCTGTTGATGGAAGACATGACGCCATTTAAAGCTCATGTGTCTCTGATGATGTCACATGCCTGTCAACTATTATGGGATGGATTGTGATGAGGACTGTGGGGGGGGGGGGGGGGGTCAGACACACTGACATTTTCACAACACATCTACTATAAACTATATCCACCAACAATCTACCGGTAAGAACTGAATCTACACAACTCAGAGAGGACAGAACGAGGTCCAGACCAGAACGAGGTCCAGACCAGAACGAGGTCCAGACCAGAACAAGGTCCAGACCAGAACGAGGTCCGGACCAGAAGGAGGTCCAGACCAGAACGAGGTCCCGACCAGAACGAGGTCCAGACCAGAACGAGGTCAAGACCAGAACGAGGTCCAGACCAGAACGAGGTCCAGACCAGAACGAGGTCCAGACCAGAACGAGGTCAAGACCAGAACGAGGTCCAGACCAGAACGAGGTCCAGACCAGAACAAGGTCCAGACCAGAACGAGGTCCGGACCAGAAGGAGGTCCAGACCAGAACGAGGTCCCGACCAGAACGAGGTCCAGACCAGAACGAGGTCAAGACCAGAACGAGGTCCAGACCAGAACGAGGTCCAGACCAGAACGAGGTCAAGACCAGAACGAGGTCCAGACCAGAACGAGGTGACCAGAACGAGGTCCCGACCAGAACGAGGTCCAGACCAGAACGAGGTCAAGACCAGAACGAGGTCCAGACCAGAACGAGGTCCAGACCAGAACGAGGTCCAGACCAGAACGAGGTCCAGACCAGAACGAGGTCAAGACCAGAACGAGGTCCAGACCAGAACGAGGTGACCAGAACGAGGTCCCGACCAGAACGAGGTCCAGACCAGAACGAGGTCCCGACCAGAACGAGGTCCAGACCAGGTACCGAGCTCACCTGATGAGACCGATGAGGATCCGTCCAACAGATCAGCGTCAGTGGAACGAGGCGGTCCAAACTAAACGTTACGTCTGTGCTGCCATCGATGATCTCATGACGAGTGTTCAGATCTGAGATCAGCCACTCGTCAGCCGGAGAGAAACTCTCTCTGAAGAGTTAAAAACCTCTTTCAAGAAGGTACAACAACACCTGAAGGGAAACCAGGCCCAAACCAGGAGACTGTATCACCCAACTACTGCAGGAGAACCAGACCCAGAACCCCCAACAACGGACCGGACCGGACCTCTGGACCCGCCCGGCCCTTCGTAGTACGTCTATACTACCACCAGATCACTGATGCTAAACCAGCGTTATCAGACCGGCAATACGTCATCCAGAGAAGGCTCTCTGAGACCACGCCCCCTCTCTGAGGCCACGCCCCTCTCTGAGGCCACGCCCCCTCTCTGAGGCCACGCCCCCTCTCCGAGGCCACGCCCCCTTTAGGAGAGGAGATGATGAACAGCTGTTGTGTAGCAGGTTAACGAGGCTTTAACTCTGAGATCTGAGGCTCATATGATACGTGAAGATTCACTGTCAGTGTGCTAAATGTCTAAATGATGCTGGTGACAGAGACTAGCACGGCTAGCTAACGTTAGCTTGAGTGATACAGTCAAACATTAACGTTACAGCAGCATCAGACTGAATCTCAGCCTGTAGATCAAACAGTTATTAACAGACAACACTTAGTCTAACAGGATTCTATCAGATCTGTAGAGATGTCTGGATCAGTAATATCCTCCACTGAAGGGACGTGGTGGAGATCAACCTTCATTTATTAACGTATCGCTAACGCTCAGGTTCAGAAAAGATTATTATTAGACGTGTGAATAAAACAAACGTTTGTTTAACGAGAGATGAATGACGACCAACTGGTCTAAATTATAATCAAACATACGTCAGATTATATTGAAGTCTATGAGAGCTTCAGTTTTCTTTCCCCCAAAAGGGGGCGTGGCCTTGACGCTTAGTGAAGTACCGTATGTGGCGGTCTGATGTACGGAGAGACTGACAGCTTAGCGACGGTAACTATGGGGGGCGGGGCTTACTGAACAATCAATTCAGCCTGACAGTCAGTCAGCTGTCAGTCACAAGTTTCTAACTGTTGACTGAATAAAATCTGCTGAACTTTAGGTTTGATGCTGGATATCATCTGATGTGATGGAGGTGACGGAGCTGGTGGAGTCTGTGACCGAGGTGGTGGAGTCTATGACCGTGGTGACGGAGGTGGTGGAGTCTGTGACGGAGGTGGTGGAGTCTGTGATGGAGGTGGTGGAGTCTATGACCGTGGTGACGGAGGTGGTGGAGTCTGTGATGGAGGTGGTGGAGTCTATGACCGTGGTGACGGAGGTGGTGGAGTCTGTGACGGAGGTGGTGGAGTCTATGACGGAGGTGACGGAGGTGGTGGAGTCTGTGACGGAGGTGGTGGAGTCTGTGACGGAGGTGGTGGAGTCTATGACCGAGGTGGTGGAGTCTATGACGGAGGTGGTGGAGTCTATGACCGAGGTGACGGAGGTGGTGGAGTCGGTGACGGAGGTGGTGGAGTCTATGACCGAGGTGGTGGAGTCTGTGACGGAGGTGGTGGAGTCGGTGACGGAGGTGGTGGAGTCGGTGACGGAGGTGGTGGAGTCGGTGACGGAGGTGACGGAGGTGGTGGAGTCTATGACCGAGGTGGTGGAGTCGGTGACCGTGGTGACGGAGGTGGTGGAGTCTGTGACCGAGGTGGTGGAGTCTGTGACGGAGGTGGTGGAGTCTGTGACCGAGGTGGTGGAGTCTGTGACCGAGGTGGTGGAGTCGGTGACCGTGGTGACGGAGGTGGTGGAGTCTGTGACCGAGGTGGTGGAGTCTGTGACCGAGGTGGTGGAGTCGGTGACGGAGGTGGTGGAGTCGGTGACGGAGGTGGTGGAGTCGGTGACGGAGGTGGTGGAGTCGGTGACCGTGGTGACGGAGGTGGTGGAGTCGGTGACGGAGGTGGTGGAGTCGGTGACCGAGGTGGTGGAGTCGGTGACGGAGGTGGTGGAGTCGGTGACGGAGGTGGTGGAGTCTGTGACCGAGGTGGTGGAGTCTGTGACGGAGGTGGTGGAGTCTATGACGGAGGTGGTGGAGTCTATGACGGAGGTGACGGAGGTGGTGGAGTCTATGACGGAGGTGGTGGAGTCTGTGACCGAGGTGGTGGAGTCTGTGACGGAGGTGGTGGAGTCGGTGACCGTGGTGACGGAGGTGGTGGAGTCTGTGACCGAGGTGGTGGAGTCGGTGACCGTGGTGACGGAGGTGGTGGAGTCTGTGACCGAGGTGGTGGAGTCTGTGACGGAGGTGGTGGAGTCTGTGACGGAGGTGGTGGAGTCTGTGATCGTGGTGACGGAGGTGGTGGAGTCTATGACGGAGGTGACGGAGGTGGTGGAGTCTATGACCGAGGTGGTGGAGTCTATGACGGAGGTGGTGGAGTCTGTGACGGAGGTGGTGGAGTCTATGACGGAGGTGGTGGAGTCTATGACGGAGGTGGTGGAGTCTGTGACGGAGGTGGTGGAGTCTGTGACGGAGGTGGTGGAGTCTGTGACGGAGGTGACGGAGGTGACGGAGGTGACGGAGTCTGTTATGGAGTCTGTGATGGAGTCTGTGACGGAGGTGACGGAGGTGGTGGAGTCTGTGACGGAGCTGACGGAGTCTGTTATGGAGTCTGTGATGGAGTCTGTGACGGAGGTGGTGGAGTCTGTGATGGAGTCTGTGATGTTTATCTGTAAACACAAACACAGAAGCAGTCGTACTTGTTGAGCTCTTTGATCGACTCACTTTTATTTTCTCGGTTATAAAACTCCAACTAACAGAAAGATGAAACTCTGCAGAGAAACTACAAAATGAAACTAAGACACTGTTTCATCTGTTGGAGCTTCTACAGAGAGAGAGCAGGTTCATGTTACAGATCTCAGGACTGCATGGCTAATGCTAATGCTAATGCTAATGCTAATGCTTATGCTAAGCTAATCAGATGCATCGAGGCATCGCAGCTGGAAAAAATGAGCAGTACAAAAGTAAAAAGGCTTCAAGGAAATAGAAAAAAGTAAAGAAGGGTTTTATAAAACAGAGGAGAATGAAGAAACAGGAAATGATGTCATGTTGTTAGAGGCGGGGCTTAGGGCAGTGGGTGGAGTTTAGTTTCTGTAGTTTTTGTCCTGGAAGTCTTTTTATGTTTAGATGATTATATTTGGAAGCGGCGCCTCCTGCAGGATCACATGATGCTGCAGCACTTACACGGCGGTTTCTCCTTCTTTATCTCCACCGCTCCTCCCTTCACCTCCTCCGCCTCCCCGGGCCTCTCGCCGTTGCTCGTCGCCGACGGCGCCGTCTCCTGGGGTTTTGTGGCGGGTGGCGGGGCGGGGGAGACGGGTGGTTGTGGAGCCGGTGGTTGTGGAGCCGGTGTCAGAGCGCCGGCGGCCTCCTCCTGCCCTTCGCCCGGTGATGTTTTCCCGTTGGCGTCGTCGATCAGCACCAGCTCGGCCTTCACCGTCCCCTGCAGACCCAGAACCTTCTTGGTCTCGTCCTCGTCCTCCACGTTCTGGTATCCCATGAACACCATGGTGACGGGGTTCTCGGCGCTGGCTTCGGCCACGCTCGGCTCGCCGCTCAATTTGACGTCCAGCCCGGTGATCTCCTCCAGCCCGGTGATCTCCTCCGGCTCGGGACCCGCCTCCTCCTGGACCTCCGCTGTCGGCAGAGAGGTCACCGTGGCGATAGTCTCTGACATCATCGAGGCCTCGTCGGCTTTGTGAATGAGCTCTTCGACCTCCGAGTAGCTGAGCAACTGGACGCCGTCTTCGCCGTTCATCTCGTGGACCACTGAGAGACACAGAATCAGGATCAGAGTCCGGGTCAGGACACCTGGGGGGGTTACAGCTCACAGCTGAAGGACCAATAGAAACACACTCTTCGCTGCTACACTGTGTGATGTCACACAATCAAGAACTAGACCTCCAGCTGGAGTCTTCTTCCTCATTCAGGTCTGACCTCCAGCTGGAGTCTTCCTCCTCATTCAGGTCTGACCTCCAGCTGGAGTCTTCCTCCTCATTCAGGTCTGACCTCCAGCTGGAGTCTTCCTCCTCATTCAGGTCTGACCTCAACGGGTCACCTGATCAACTCCGATGGTCACCTGACTGTCAGGTGACTTTGTCTGTTTTTGGCCTTCATCATTTCACCTCCACAGTTAGAGACATGAAGAAGAGGAGGGAGAGGAGGGAGAGGAGGAAGAGGAGGGAGAGGAGGGAGAGGAGGAAGAGGAGGGAGAGGAGGAAGTGGAGGGAGAGGAGGGAGAGGAGGAAGAGGAGGAAGAGGAAGGAGAGGAGGGAGAGGAGGAAGAGGAGGGAGAGGAGGAAGAGGAGGGAGAGGAGGAAGAGGAGGAAGAGGAAGGAGAGGAGGGAGAGGAGGAAGAGGAGGGAGAGGAGGAAGAGGAGGAAGAGGAGGGAGAGGAGGAAGAGGAGGGAGAGGAGGAAGAGGAGGAAGAGGAGAGGAGAGGAGAGGAGGGAGAGGAGGAAGAGGAAGGAGAGGAGGGAGAGGAGGAAGAGGAGGGAGAGGAGGAAGAGGAGGAAGAGGAGAGGAGAGGAGAGGAGGGAGAGGAGGAAGAGGAAGGAGAGGAGGGAGAGGAGGAAGAGGAGGGAGAGGAGGAAGAGGAGGAAGAGGAGAGGAGAGGAGAGGAGGGAGAGGAGGAAGAGGAGGGAGAGGAGGAAGTGAAGGGAGAGGAGGAAGAGGAGGGAGAGGAGGGAGAGGAGGGAGAGGAGGGAGAGGAGGAAGAGGAGGGAGAGGAGGAAGTGAAGGGAGAGGAGGAAGAGGAGGGAGAGGAGGGAGAGGAGGGAGAGGAGGGAGAGGAGGAGGAGGAGGAGGAGGGAGAGGAGGGAGAGGAGGGAGAGGAGGGAGAGGAGGGAGAGGAGGAGGAGGAAGAGGAAGGAGAGGAGGGAGAGGAGGAAGAGGAGGGAGAGGAGGAAGAGGAGGAAGAGGAGAGGAGAGGAGAGGAGGAAGAGGAGGAAGAGGAAGGAGAGGAGGGAGAGGAGGAAGAGGAGGGAGAGGAGGAAGAGGAGGAAGAGGAGAGGAGAGGAGAGGAGGGAGAGGAGGAAGACTAAGTAGCATAACTACTAAGTAACATAACTAAGTTAAGGAGTACACTTCAATCCGAACTGCAACTATTACTTGATTGGATATGTGAGAATAGACTTGTTTTGAATGTAGCAAAAACCAAAAGTTTGATGTTCAGGGCCAACCGTGCCACTAGTAATGATAATCGGCTGTGCCTATCACTCAAGGGCTCTGACATTGAACAGGTTCGAGAGGCAAATTTGCTTGGTGTCACACTTGATGGACAGCTTTCATGGGAGAAACATATTGAAAACACTGTTAAGAAAATGGGTAGAGGAATATCATGTATTAGAAGATGTTCATCCTTTCTTACCCCTGCTTCCAGAGTGTTAGTGACACAGGCACTTGTTGTATCGCACCTTGATTACTGCTCAGCAGTCTGGTCGGGTGCAGCCAAAAAACATCTGTCCAAGCTCCAAATAGCTCAAAATAAAGCTGCAAGGCTCGCACTGCACTGTCCGCTACATGTGAGGCAAAGTATCGACAAAATGCATGCCAGGCTCTCATGGCTCAGAGTAGAGGAGAGGTTGGCATGCAATTTAATGTGTTTCTTTAGGAATATCTGTTATAGTAAACAACCAAATGGTCTATACTCCCAAATAAATTATGTGAGAGATCAACACAGTCACACTACGAGACAGGCCACTAGGGGTGATCTAGTCAAGCCAAAACCCAGAACGGATGCAGTGTGCAGATCTGTTATGTATAGGGCTATCACAATGTGGAACAAGATGCCTACTATGATCACTGAAGCACCTAGCAAGGCAACTTTTAAGAAATTACTAAAAAATCACAATAAAAATTACCCTGGCGGCCGACCTGAACCAACATGAGGGATTGCAGGTTGATTTTGTTTGTTTGTAGTTTTTTGTTTGTTTGTTTTTCTCTGCAGTTTTTGTTTGTTTTTCTTCTTTTATTTTATTTTCTCATGTTTTTGTTTTTATTGTGTTTTTTTTTTGTTTTTTTAAATGTGTTATATGCATTGCTATATGATATATGTTACGTTTCTGTTGTTGTTTTTTAAATGTTTTATATGTATTGTTATATGTTATGTTTTTGTTGTTTGTGGACCCCAGGAAGAGTAGCTGCTACCCTGGTGGCAGCTAATGGGGATCCAAATAAAGTAAAGTAAAGTAAAGGAGGGAGAGGAGGAAGTGAAGGGAGAGGAGGAAGAGGAGGGAGAGGAGGGAGAGGAGGGAGAGGAGGGAGAGGAGGAAGAGGAGGGAGAGGAGGAAGTGAAGGGAGAGGAGGAAGAGGATGGAGAGGAGGGAGAGGAGGGAGAGGAGGAGGAGGAGGAGGAGGGAGAGGAGGGAGAGGAGGGAGAGGAGGGAGAGGAGGGAGAGGAGGAAGTGGAGGGAGAGGAGGGAGAGGAGAGAGAGGAGGGAGTGGAGGAAGAGGAGGGAGAGGAGGGAGAGGAGAGGAGGGAGAGGAGGGAGAGGAGGAAGAGGAGGGAGAGGAGGGAGGGGAGGGGCTGGAGGGAGAGGAGAGGAGGGAGAGGAGGGAGAGGAGGAAGAGGAGGGAGAGGAGGGAGAGGAGAAAGAGGAGGGAGAGGAGGGAGAGGAGGGAGAGGAGGAAGAGGAGGGAGAGGAGGAAGAGGAGAGGAGAGGAGGAAGAGGAGGGAGAGGAGGGAGAGGACGGAGAGTAGGGAGAGGAGGGAGAGGAGGAAGAGGAGGGAGAGGAGGGAGAGGAGGGAGAGGAGGAAGAGGAGGGAGAGGAGGGAGAGTAGGGAGAGGAGGGAGAGGAGAGGAGAGTAGGGAGAGGAGGGAGAGGACGGAGAGTAGGGAGAGGAGGGAGAGGAGGAAGAGGAGGGAGAGGAGGGAGAGGAGGAAGAGGAGGGAGAGTAGGGAGAGGAGGGAGAGGAGAGGAGAGGAGGAAGAGGAGGGAGAGGAGGGAGAGGAGGGAGAGGACGGAGAGTAGGGAGAGGAGGGAGAGGAGGAAGAGGAGGGAGAGGAGGGAGAGGAGGGAGAGGAGGAAGAGGAGGGAGAGTAGGGAGAGGAGGGAGAGTAGGGAGAGGAGAGGAGAGGAGGAAGAGGAGGGAGAGGAGGGAGAGGAGGGAAAGGAGAGGAGAGGAGGAAGAGGAGGGAGAGGAGGGAGAGGAGGGAGAGGAGGGTCTACAACTATCTGATGTTCTACACAAACTATCTGAGTATGGTGTAAACAGGTTCCCCCCCCCCTTTAAGGAGCTCTATATCTATATATTATATAAGTTCTGGTAAAAGCAGCTCTGTGTTTATATTTGCTGACATCACCTTTTCTCTCGTCCTCGTAAACTTTGACCCCTTGGTGAGAGAGGTCAACAGGAAGTCTGGTGTTAGTGGACAGAACTCTGGTTTCCCCCGTCACTCTGTCCCGCTCTACTTTAATCTCCACCGAGTACATGGCTGGACGGGGGGGGGGGGTGTTAGGGTAGGACAGGGACAGACAGACAGGCAGACAGACAGACAGACAGGTGAAAGAGACAGACAGGTGGTTACAGGTTACTGCTGCTCACCTGTGCTGTTGCTGGTCTACAGGTCTAGGAGGTGAGGGACCTGGACCAGGTCACCCACAGTGACGTCTCTAACGGGAGACGTCCATGTTTGTTTTCAGACACTTTGGTGTTATTTAATATTATATATTAATTAGTCCCTCTGAGTCCCTCTGAGTCCCCCTGAGTCCCCCTGAGTCCCTCTGAGTTCCCCTGAGTCCCCCTGAGTCCCTCTGAGTCCCCCTGAGTCCCCCTGAGTCCCCCTGAGTCCCTCTGAGTCCCTCTGAGTCCCCCTGAGTCCCCCTGAGTCCCCCTGAGTCCCTCTGAGTCCCTCTGAGTCCCCCAGAGTCCCCCAGAGTCCCCCTGAGTCCCCCTGAGTCCCCCTGAGTCCCTCTGAGTCCCCCAGAGTCCCCCAGAGTCCCTCTGAGTCCCCCTGAGTCCCCCTGAGTCCCTCTGAGTCCCGCTGAGTCCCCCTGAGTCCCCCTGAGTCCCCCTGAGTCCCCCTGAGTCCCCCAGAGTCCCCCAGAGTCCCCCAGAGTCCCCCAGAGTCCCCCTGAGTCCCTCTGAGTCCCTCTGAGTCCCTCTGAGTCCCCCTGAGTTCCCCTGAGTCCCCCTGAGTCCCCCTGAGTTCCCCTGAGTCCCCCTGAGTTCCCCTGAGTCCCCCTGAGTTCCCCTGAGTCCCTCTGAGTTCCCCTGAGTCCCTCTGAGTCCCTCTGAGTTCCCCTGAGTCCCTCTGAGTCCCCCTGAGTCCCCCTGAGTCCCTCTGAGTTCCCCTGAGTCCCCCTGAGTCCCTCTGAGTCCCTCTGAGTCCCTCTGAGTTCCCCTGAGTCCCTCTGAGTTCCCCTGAGTCCCTCTGAGTCCCCCTGAGTCCCCCTGAGTCCCCCTGAGTCCCCCTGAGTCCCTCTGAGTCCCTCTGAGTCCCCCTGAGTCCCCCTGAGTCCCTCTGAGTCCCCCTGAGTCCCTCTGAGTCCCCCTGAGTCCCCCTGACTCCCTCTGAGTCCCCCTGAGTCCCCCTGAGTCCCCCTGAGTACCCCTGAGTCCCCCTGAGTCCCCCTGAGTCCCCCTGAGTCCCCCTGACTCCCTCTGAGTCCCCCTGAGTCCCCCTGAGTCCCCCTGAGTCCCCCTGACTCCCCCTGAGTCCCTCTGAGTCCCTCTGAGTCCCTCTGAGTCCCCCTGAGTCCCTCTGAGTCCCCCTGAGTCCCTCTGAGTCCCCCTGAGTCCCCCTGAGTCCCCCTGAGTCCCTCTGAGTTCCCCTGAGTCCCTCTGAGTCCCCCTGAGTCCCCCTGAGTCCCCCTGACTCCCTCTGAGTCCCCCTGAGTCCCCCTGAGTCCCTCTGAGTTCCCCTGAGTCCCCCTGAGTCCCCCTGACTCCCTCTGAGTCCCCCTGAGTCCCCCTGAGTCCCCCTGAGTCCCTCTGAGTTCCCCTGAGTCCCTCTGAGTCCCCCTGAGTCCCCCTGAGTCCCCCTGACTCCCCCTGAGTCCCCCTGAGTCCCCCTGAGTCCCCCTGACTCCCTCTGAGTCCCCCTGAGTCCCCCTGAGTCCCCCTGAGTCCCTCTGAGTCCCCCTGAGTCCCTCTGAGTCCCCCTGAGTCCCCCTGAGTCCCCCTGACTCCCCCTGAGTCCCCCTGACTCCCTCTGAGTCCCCCTGAGTCCCCCTGAGTCACCCTGAGTCCCTCTGAGTCCCCCTGAGTCCCTCTGAGTCCCCCTGAGTCCCCCTGAGTCCCTCTGAGTCCCCCTGAGTCCCCCTGAGTCCCCCTGAGTCCCCCCCCCTCACCTCTCTTCATCTCCTCCGTCGCCTCTTCTCTTGGTTTGTTCATTCGAGGGCTTTTGTGAACTTTGACCTCTGCAAGGGCTCATGGGAAAGAAAGGAGGCGGGCAGAGAGAGGTCATCAGAAGAGTTCATCATCCTCTGATCCATTCAGACTCACTGTAATCTGATTACTGTAATCTGACTACTGTAATCTGACTACTGTAATCTGATTACTGTAATCTGATTACTGTAATCTAACTACTGTAATCTGATTACTGTAATCTGATTACTGTAATCTAACTACTGTAATCTGATTACTGTAATCTAACTACTGTAATCTGGGTTAGGGTTACTATAATCTGACTAATCTGAATCACATTACAGTAAACAGATTACAGTAATCTAGTACTATAACATGACCCAGAGTAATCTGATTACAGAACATAGTAGAGTCTCACCTTGAACTATCTGCTCTGAGGCTGCAGCTCTGTCCTGCTGAAGGCTGCTGTGACCTTTGACCTCTACTGCTGATCAGAGAGAATTATTATTATTATTAATAAACAACATGTTGTCATATATATAATATATAATCTCTCTCGCCTCCTCCGCTCGCATCTCCCCTGTGGGCGGGACTAAGACGCGAGGAGAGGAGGCGAGGAGGCGAGGAAAGGAACTGAGGAGGTCCAAACTAGGAAATGAGAAAGAGCCAGTGAGAGGAAACACAACAAGAGAAGAAGAAATGTACCTTTTACTGATCCTGAAGACACCTGCTGGTACAGAGACAGAGACAGGAAGCTCAACTTCAAAATAAAGTCACTGTAGTCCAACAGGAAACAGAAAACTGCAATCCAAAACTACAAAATAAAATACAAAAAACAGTCTCCTGTCTAAAGCACCAGAGCTGATTACAGTATCCTGATTATTTAACATGTAACTAGTCTAGTGTAATCTGATTACTATAATCTGTGTGTGTGTGTGTGTGTGTGTGTGTGTGTGTGTGTGTGTACTCACAGTAGTGTGTGTTATTGTTTCCAAACCGAGCAGCTCCTCCTCCAACCTGCAACACACAGTGAATATTTACTGTAACTTAATCCAGTCTGTCCACATCTACTGAATTCAATTTAAAAAAATCTGTAATCTGATTACTGTAATCTGACTACTCTAATCTGACTACTTTAATCTGATTACTGTGATCGGACTACTGTAATCCGATAACTGTAATCTGATTACTGTTATCTGATAACTTTAATCTGATACCTGTTATCCGACTACTTTAATCTGATTACTGTAATCTGCATACTTAAATCTGACTACTGTAGTCTGACTACTTTAATCTGATTACTGTAATCTGACTACTGTAATCCGATAACTAATCTGATTACTGTTATCTGACTACTGTAATCTGACTACTTTAATCTGATTACTGTTATCTGACTACTTTAATCTGATTACTGTTATCTGACTACTGTAATCCGATAATTGTAATCTGATTACTGTAATCTGATTACTGTTATCTGACTACTTTAATCTGATTACTCTAATCTGCCTACTTAAATCTGACTACTGTAATCTGACTACTGTAATCTGACTACTTTAATCTGATTACTGTTATCTGACTACTGTAATCTGACTACTGTAATCTGACTACTTTAATCTGATTACTGTTATCTGATTACTTTAATCTGATTACTATAATCTGATTACGTTAATCTGATTACTATAATCTGATTACGTTAATCTGATTACTATAATCTGATAACCCATCGGCTCCTGGTCTTATATTAGACCAGATTAACTCAGACCAGATCAGACCTGTTGATGGTCTCCTCCAGGGTCCTGGTCTTACATTAGACCAGATTAACTCAGACCAGAACAGACCTGTTGATGGTCTCCTCCAGGGTCCTGGTCTTGGCCTCGTCCTGCTCCAGTTGTCTCCTGGCCTGGTCCTGTTCTGGTCCAGTAGAGGGCGCTCCGTCCAGCAGCCAGCGCTCCCTCAGAGCCTTCGACTGGACAGGAAGTACAAACAGGAAGTACAAACATGTATTAATGTATCAATAACACCTGGAGAACAGATAACTACTGACTCCAGATCAGCTGATATCACGTCTCTGTAATCTGATTACTCAGATAACTCCTGACAGACTGACTCCAGATCAGATGATATCACGTCTCTGTAATCTGATTACTCAGATAACTCCTGACAGACTGACTCCAGATCAGATGATATCACGTCTCTGTAATCTGATTACTCAGATAACTACTGACAGACTGACTCCAGATCAGATTGATATCACGTATCTGTAATCTGATTACTCAGATAACTCCTGACAGACTGACTCCAGATCAGATGATATCACGTCTCTGTAATCTGATTACTCAGATAACTACTGACAGACTGACTCCAGATCAGATTGATATCACGTCTCTGTAATCTGATTACTCAGATAACTACTGACAGACTGACTCCAGATCAGCTGATATCACGTCTCTGTAATCTGATTACTCAGATAACTACTGACAGACTGACTCCAGATCAGATTGATATCACGTCTCTGTAATCTGATTACTCAGATAACTACTGACAGACTGACTCCAGATCAGATGATATCACGTCTCTGTAATCTGATTACTCAGATAACTACTGACAGACTGACTCCAGATCAGATGATATCAGGTGTCTGTGAGCAGCTGTCTGTTATAAACACTCGGCTGTGGTTCTGATCTCAGGTCAGAACACATCTGGATCTCCATCAGTAACCCAGCAGCCAAACTGAGGCTCCACTTCAACTCCTTTTACTGTTGCTGTTCTTTATTCTCCTGTTTGGTTTCATCTAAAGTTTTCATTGTGCTTATAATAATATATATAATAATATATTCAATACTATATATATATAAAAATAAAATATATATATATATCTATATAATAATATAATATATATATATATATATATATTATAATAATATATATAATAATAAATACAATCATAGAGCTCAATAGATTAGTGTTAAATCAAATGTTGAATTGATTAGTCAACTGATTAATATCTGAGGTCTATATAATAATAATAATAATAATAATAATCTCTCTGTCTGTCTGTCTGTCTGTCTGTCTCTCTGTCTGTCTGTCTGTCTGTCTGTCTGTCTGTCTGTCTGTCTGTCTGTCTCTGTCTGTCTGTCTGTCTGTCTGTCTGTCTGTCTGTCTGTCTGTCTCTGTCTGTCTGTCTGTCTGTCTGTCTGTCTGTCTGTCTCTCTGTCTGTCTGTCTGTCTCTCTGTCTCTCTCTCTCTGTCTGTCTGTCTGTCTCTCTCTCTGTCTGTCCGTCTGTCTGTCTGTCTGCCTGTCTGTCTCTCTCTCTGTCTGTCCGTCTGTCTGTCTGTCTGTCTGTCTGTCTCTCTCTCTGTCTGTCAGTCTGTCTGTCTGTCTGTCTGTCTGTCTCTGTCTGTCTGTCTGTCTGTCTGTCTGTCTGTCTGTCTGTCTGTCTGTCTGTCTGTCTGTCTCTCTGTCTGTCTCTCTGTCTCTCTCTCTCTGTCTGTCTGTCTGTCTGTCTGTCTCTCTCTCTGTCTCACCTTCAGGTGCTGCAGAGCTCTCTTGTCATCCTCCAGCTGACGCTTCTTGTTCTCGATCTCTGTCTGCCACTTCCTCTTCTCCTGAAGCATGATGGGAAACAACGTCAGACACTCAAAGCTCAGAGCGTCCAGAGACCTGGAACACTTTCACCTGAGGTTATATATCAGACATGTTCATATGCATACAGTATACACACACATATACAGTATACACACACATATACAGTATATATATACACACACATATACAGTATATATTCACACACACATATACAGTATATATATATACACATATATATATATACTGTATAACCTATATATATATATATATACTGTATGTATAGGTTATACAGTGTATATATATACATATATATATATATGTATATATATACATATATATATATATATATAGGTCATACAGTATATATATACATATATATATATATATATATGTATATATATATATATGTATGTATATATATATATATATATATATATATATATATATATATATATATGTATATATGTATATATGTATATATATATACATATATATTTTTTATATATATATATATATAAATGTATATGTATATATATATATATATGTATATATATATACATATATATATATATAGGTTATACAGTACATCAGTCATAGATCATACTGTAGGTGGTGCGTTCACTGACAGTCTGTAAATTCGACTCACTGAGAGGAGCAGCTGTCGGTCCTGCTGATCTTCACTGAGTCTGAGAGACAGAAACACTTCATCAGTTATCAGCATTAATACTGTTAGAGAGATGAACAGAACCAATATGAACAGAACCTCTATGAACAGAACCTCTATGAACCGAACCTCTATAGTAACAGAACCTCTATAGTAACAGAACCTCTATAGTAATAGAACCTCTATATAGTAACAGAACCTCTAACAGAACCTCTATAGTAACAGAACCTCTATAGTAACAGGGTTGTTGCTGCTGTTGAATTGGACCAGCTGAACTCTGCTGAGCTCCACAGTTTCTGGACTCAAAGGATCCAGAACAAAGCTGCCGTCTCCATGGAGACCAGACCGGACCACAGAGAATCTGAGAGCACAGAACAACACCTACTAACGGGTCTGATTTATGTACTGGGCCCACTGGGAACCAGTTCAGACTATACAGGGTCTGATACAGACCAGTAGAGACCAGTTGTAAATATTTTTGATTGATTGACAGCCCTACTGATAATATAATTGACCCTATCAAAGCTTTTATTTTGAAAAACGCGACCGGAAGTCATCTCTTCCAGGTGTGTCCAGCTTGATGCAGTTATTGATCATGAATCAGATCCTTCCCGGCAGAAACGGATCAATAAGTAATTATAAAGGCTCGAGCTGCTCCCTGATGATCCGTCCGCTCTGCTTCCGCTGAGGAAAGTAGACCCCCCCCCCCCCGCAGCCCCCCCCATTATTAACCCCTTCCTGTCCTCCTGTCCTCTCACTGTCACACGCTCTTATTTCTGCTGTTTCTCTGATGGAGTCCGGTCTCCCCCCCCCCTGCAGCCCCCCCCCTCAGCCCCCCCCCCCCACAGGTCCTGACTCAGCGGTCTGACGGTCTGATGCCGCACAATGACGACACACACCAGACACCGCACGCGCACATTCAGGTCAAACTTCACGCCGCAAATAAACATTAAATTAAACAGAAGAAGAAGATGAAGAAATAATAATACAGAAGAAATGAAAGTGTACTCACTCCATGTCTGACCGCAGATCAGTCCGCTGCAGCCCGAATCATCTGATGCCTGCATCCGAGAGAGAAAAGAGACCCGCCCACCGGGAGGGGGGGGGGAGGGGGGGGGGAGAGAGAGAGAGAGGGGGGGGGGGGGAGAGAGGAGAGAGAGAGAGGGGGGAGAGAGGAGAGAGAGAGAGAGGGGGGAGAGAGAGAGAGGAGAGAGGGGGGGGAGAGAGAGCAGAGAGAGAGAGGAAGAGGAGAGAGAGGGTAAGGAGAGAGGAAGGAGAGAGGAGAGAGAAGAAAGAGAGAGGAGAGAGAGGAAAGGGAGAGGAGAGAGAGGAAGAGGAGAGAGAGGGGGGGGGGAGAGAGAGGAGAGAGAGGAAAGGGAGAGGAGAGAGAGGAAGAGGAGAGAGAGGGGGGGGGAGAGAGAGGAGAGAGAGAGAGGAAGAGGAGAGAGAGGTTAAGGAGAGAGGAAGGAGAGAGGAGAAAGAGGAAAGAGAGAGGAGAGAGAGGAAAGGGAGAGGAGAGAGAGGAAGAGGAGAGAGAGGGGGGGGGAGAGAGAGGAGAGAGAGAGAGGAAGAGGAGAGATGGTAAGGAGAGAGGAAGGAGAGAGGAGAGAGAGGAAGGAGAGAGGAGAGAGAGAGAGGAAGAGGAGAGAGAGGGTAAGGAGAGAGGAAGGAGAGAGAGAGGAAGAGGAGAGAGGAAGGAGAGAGAGAGGGTAAGGAGAGAGGAAGGAGAGAGGAGAGAGAGAGAGGAAGAGGAGAGAGGGTAAGGAGAGAGGAAGGAGAGAGGAGAGAGGAAGAGGAGAGAGAGAGGGTAAGAGGAGAGAGAGAGAGAGAGGGGAAGAGGAGAGAGGAAGGAGAGAGAGAGGAAGAGGAGAGAGGAAGAGGAGAGAGGACGGAGAGAGAGAGGAAGGAGAGAGAGAGGAAGAGGAGAGAGGAAGAGGGGAGAGAGAGAGGAAGAGGAGAGAGAGAGGAAGAGGAGAGAGGAAGAGGAGAGAGGAAGAGGAGGGAGAGAGGGTAAGAGGAGATTCCCAGCACCCTCCTAACTCTATCGGTTTATCAGACTGGACGTTGCTCTGAGAGTCCAGCAGAGGGCGACGTCACTCTCTGCTGATCACTGCAGCAGAGCCTGGACCACCAGAGCCTGGACCACCAGAGCCTGGACCACCAGAGCCTGGACCACCAGAGCCCGGACCACCAGAGCCTGGACCACCAGAGCCTGAACCACCAGAGCCCGGACCACCAGAGCCTGGACCACCAGAGCCCGGACCACCAGAGCCTGGACCACCAGAGCCTGAACCACCAGAGCCTGGACCACCAGAGCCCGGACCACCAGAGCCCGGACCACCAGAGCCCGGACCACCAGAGCCCGGACCACCAGAGCCCGGACCACCAGAGCCTGGACCACCAGAGCCCGGAGCACCAGGAGAGAGTTCTGCAAGAGATGCATCTGATTTTCACAATAAAAGAAAGCAGCAGAAACACAACAACAGAAGAGAAGAAGCCGGTCGTTCAGCTGAGATTTAAAACCTCTCAGAGCTTTCAGGACGAATCTCAATAAACATTAGAAGCAAATACAAAAGTCACATAATCAACAAAATTAAACACAAAGTAATCAACATAAATCAGGCAGAAATATAAAATACATACATTTCCTGTTTGATGTCGGATCATTTTCCAATAGTTCATTTCACTACAACCATCACACGAAAAGAAACCGCCTGAACTTTGGATATTTTATAGCTAATAATCATAATATAATATATATAATATATATATATATAATCATGTAAACATAATTAAATACTTTAGTACTGAACAGTGATCAATCACAGACCTCCTGTTGATCAGTTTGACCAAAATCAATTAGTTTAATGATTATTAATCTTCTTCTTCCTCAATCACAGGAACTGGTTCAACACACTTGCACAATAAAACACACTGAAGACAATCTGTTAAAGGGCTACTTTTATTTTGAAAGTATCATTAAAATTAGTGTTTCAGTACACAAATTAGCTGTGTGTGTGTGTGTGTGTGTGTGTGTGTGTAAGTGTGTGTGTGTGTGTGTGTGTGTGAGGTGAAAACTACCAAAATAACATCACTTTTCTTTTAAAAGATTATTTTTTTGCTGTTTTTCTTTTTTTATTAGACAGATGACGGCGAGGAATCGAACCCGGGAACTCGTGGTTAGATGGCGAGCGCTGTAACCACTCGGCGCTGTTGATCCTTTAACAGTCACTAACGTTGTTGATCCTTTAACAGTCACTAACGTTGTTGATCCTTTAACAGTCACTAACGTTGTTGATCCTTTAACAGTCACTAATGTTGTTGATCCTTTAACAGTCACTAACGTTGTTGATCCTTTAACAGTCACTAACGTTGTTGATCCTTTAACAGTCACTAATGTTGTTGATCCTTTAACAGTCACACTAATGTTGTTGATCCTTTAACAGTCACTAACGTTGTTGATCCTTTAACAGTCACTAACGTTGTTGATCCTTTAACAGTCACTAACGTTGTTGATCCTTTAACAGTCACTAACGTTGTTGATCCTTTAACAGTCACTAACGTTGTTGATCCTTTAACAGTCACTAACGTTGTTGATCCTTAACAGTCACTAACGTTGTTGATCCTTTAACAGTCACTAACGTTGTTGATCCTTTAACAGTCACTAATGTTGTTGATCCTTTAACAGTCACACTAATGTTGTTGATCCTTTAACAGTCACTAATGTTGTTGATCCTTTAACAGTCACTAACGTTGTTGATCCTTTAACAGTCACTAATGTTGTTGATCCTTTAACAGTCACACTAATGTTGTTGATCCTTTAACAGTCACACTAATGTTGTTGATCCTTTAACAGTCACACTAATGTTGTTGATCCTTTAACAGTCACTAACGTTGTTGATCCTTTAACAGTCACACTAATGTTGTTGATCCTTTAACAGTCACTAATGTTGTTGATCCTTTAACAGTCACACTAATGTTGTTGATCCTTTAACAGTCACTAACGTTGTTGATCCTTTAACAGTCACACTAATGTTGTTGATCCTTTAACAGTCACTAACGTTGTTGATCCTTTAACAGTCACTAATGTTGTTGATCCTTTAACAGTCACACTAATGTTGTTGATCCTTTAACAGTCACTAATGTTGTTGATCCTTTAACAGTCACTAATGTTGTTGATCCTTTAACAGTCACACTAACGTTGTTGATCCTTTAACAGTCACTAACGTTGTTGATCCTTTAACAGTCACTAACGTTGTTGATCCTTTAACAGTCACTAATGTTGTTGATCCTTTAACAGTCACTAACGTTGTTGATCCTTTAACAGTCACTAACGTTGTTGATCCTTTAACAGTCACTAATGTTGTTGATCCTTTAACAGTCACACTAATGTTGTTGATCCTTTAACAGTCACTAACGTTGTTGATCCTTTAACAGTCACACTAATGTTGTTGATCCTTTAACAGTCACACTAATGTTGTTGATCCTTTAACAGTCACTAACGTTGTTGATCCTTTAACAGTCACTAACGTTGTTGATCCTTTAACAGTCACTAATGTTGTTGATCCTTTAACAGTCACACTAATGTTGTTGATCCTTTAACAGTCACACTAATGTTGTTGATCCTTTAACAGTCACACTAATGTTGTTGATCCTTTAACAGTCACTAACGTTGTTGATCCTTTAACAGTCACTAACGTTGTTGATCCTTTAACAGTCACTAATGTTGTTGATCCTTTAACAGTCACTAACGTTGTTGATCCTTTAACAGTCACTAATGTTGTTGATCCTTTAACAGTCACACAAACTTCAACCGTTGGTAATAAAAACTGAAGAGGCTGAACT
This sequence comes from Sebastolobus alascanus, assembly GCA_916701645.2. NCBI lineage: Eukaryota > Metazoa > Chordata > Actinopteri > Perciformes > Sebastidae > Sebastolobus > Sebastolobus alascanus. Next base: position 403,010 of record CAKAOJ020000367.1, read on the forward strand.
TTCAGATCAATAACGTCAATAACCTGAATTAAAGGAGTTAAACTACGCTGGAGCTCGTACCAGAGTTCAGACTCAGGAGTTAAAAAAGGACAAAAATTAAAATAAATAAATAAGTTAAAGATTGATATGTGTGTGTGTGTGTTTGTGTGTGTGTGTGTTTGTGTGTGTGTGTGTGTGTGGGGGGGGCAACAGGCAGAAATACAAAATAAAAGGACGTCAAGTTTTAACTTTCAGTCGTCGTTTCTAAATTACAAAACAAACATAAAAAGGCACAAAATAAGTTCCTGAACAGATTCAACCGGCTGCTTTACATCATCTTGAGAAGTACTGCAAGTAGCAGAAAAGTACTGCAAGTAGCAGAAAAGTACTACAAGTATCAGAAAAGAACTGCAAGTAGCAGAAAAGTACTGCAAGTAGCAGAGAGTGCTGCTGTAGGAAGCATCCAATCAGAGAGCTCCAGATTAACTCACTGGATAAATTCTGAAATTTAGATTTTGGATGAACTGAGCAGCAGCTGAGGAGCAGAGCTGAGGCTCATGGGTAATGTAGTATCTAGACATGACGTAGCTGTAGGACAGTTTAGCCTTCTGATGATGAACTCAGTAAAAACAACCGGTGAGATCTGATCTGAGATCAGCAGCATGCAGAAATGTGTTTGGAGGCAACATGTGGTCCCGAATATTAAAAACTCTGCTGGATCAGAACATTTCCTCTCCTGAACGGTGCCGGCAGACCGATGACGGCGAGGAGGAACCCGGGACGCTGCCGTCATACGGCGTGCGCTGTAAACAACTGAAAACACTGGAGACATTTTTAATTCTGTAGCTCATAATTATTTAATAATTATGAGATAAAAATCTCTTAATTATGAGACAAAGATAACGACGGAGATAAACGTTGAAAGTCTTCATAATTACAGGATAAAGATCGACTAATTATGACACTACGATATTATGAGATAACGACCTTGTAGTCATAAGATGACTACTGCATAACTACTACGTACTACTGCTGAATAAAGCTCACATTGTTCTGAGATAAAGATGAAATAATTCACAAATAACACTCCAAGACAAAGATCTTGTAATTATGATGTAATTATCATTGATTAATTTTGAGATAACGATCTCTTAATGATGAGATAAACGTCTCCGTTACGAGACAAAGATCTTGTAACTATGGAGACAAATTTCACTTAATAACGTGGAAAATGTAATTCTGAGCCAAAATTTGTAAATACAAGATAAAGATCGGATGCACATCATGTAATGAGTTAAAATACTTCATAATTACGAGATAAAGATCTTGAAGTCAAAAGATGAAGATTTCATAACTACGACATAAAACTGTAATTATGCAATAAAGAATTACTGAATAACAATCTCGTACTTACAAAACAAAGATCTCATAATTAAGATGAGCATAATTATGAGTTAAAGATGTTAAGAGTTACCAGATGAAATTATGAGTTAAAGAGCACCAATTTATAAATAAGATCTCGTCTCATATTAATGAGACTAATAAAAATCGAATTAAAAGTAAAAGTGAAACTAACTGAAGACGTTAACAACAACTAACGCTGGACTCTTTACATATTTGTGCTTTTTCTCAATGAGTATCTGTGCTAAATGTTCTGATTGTTCTGAGTATCTGTGCTAAATGTTCTGATTGTTCTGAGTATCTGTGCTAAATGTTCTGATTGTTCTGAGTATCTGTGCTAAATGTTCCGATTGTTCTGAGTATCTGTGCTAAATGTTCCGATTGTTCTGAGTATCTGTGCTAAATGTTCCGATTGTTCTGAGTATCTGTGCTAAATGTTCCGATTGTTCTGAGTATCTGTGCTAAATGTTCCGATTGTTCTGAGTATCTGTGCTAAATGTTCTGATTGTTCTAACTGAGTATCTGTGCTAAATGTTCTGATTGTTCTACATGTTGAATGTATTTTGGAGCCAAATGCTGGTATAATATGCAGGTGGCTGCTGAATTTGCTTCACTCAGCCATAAAAACAATAATAATCCTAATATAACCCTGCTGATGTTGCTCCAGTGCTCCCAGTATAAATAGGCACTTTTGAATTGAGTCAGAACTTTTAGTATCGAGCCTCCTGCTAACGTGCTCATGTGTGTTATTAGGCGAGCTGAATGTCCTGATCCAGCAGAGAGGAAGTGACAGCTGGTGACAGGAAGTGACCGTGCAGTGATGTCACACAGGTGCAGGAAGTGTAAAGGAAACTGTTTCTCGACTTCCTGTCTCATCGACCTTCAGACTAAGAGCGGTGCGGTGAGTAACTGAGCATGCTCACTGAAATGACTCAACCGAAGGGGGCGGGGCTTCAGGTTCCGCTGACGGACTATTAAGGAAACCTGATCGAACACCTTTCATTGGTCTGGTCAGGATGTAACCATGGCAACAATTGAAGTCTACTCTCCGTCTCTGTGCAGAGGTCAGAGGTGAGGTGGGCGGGGCTTCGGGCTCAGAACTCGACCTTGCAGGCGGGAAAGGTTTCCTCCTGCATGGCGACGGTGCTGTTGCTGCCCAGCACGGTGATGGACAGCTCCTTCTGCCGGTCGTGGGTCTCCTGGTACCACTCGTGCATTGCCAGCGAATCAAACGTTGGGATTAGAGTCACCTGAGGACAGGTCAGGAAAACGGACCAATCAGAGAACAGATCATAAGAAGGTGAAGCAAACAAACGCCACTCTTGTTTTCACCAACCTGAACCTCCGGCCAGCTGCTCTTCCCCTCCAGCAGAGCGTCCAGGATGCTCCTCATCGCCGCCTCCTTCACGGGACCGTCTCCGCTGATGATGTAATACGAGGAACGAAGGCGTCTGAACAAGTCCAGGTCCACGGTGGAGGAGGCACAGCCGGATGGCAGGTAGGCCAGGTCCACGTAGACCGCAGAACCCTCAGAACCTGCAGAACTTGCAGCTTTGGAAGCTGGCAGGAAGTCAGAAGAACGAGATTAAAACAGATTAACCCCACAAAGACCTAAACCTGAATGATCTCTGTGAATCAGTATTAGCACAACGAAACGCCCAAATCCCAACGAGCAGCAGGAACGGTCGCGTTAGCAGTTACGCTGCTGAGTTCCACGTTCGCCTGACAAGAACGAGCAACCAAAGGATGAATCCACTGCACCATGTGTGGGCAGGAAGAAACAAGTACCCAAAATGAAAATAAGATTCAATCATCAAACATCGTTGAGCTGTCAGGTGCAGTACTGATGTCTCAGGAGACGGACATCAGGACACAACAAGTCCCGTAAAATGATGGACGGATGGATGGATGCACCCCAAACTCGTGACCCTGCCAGAGAACTCAGGATCAGGGAGGGATCAGGATCAAGATCAAGATCAGGGAGGGATCAGGATCAGGATCGGGGAGGCCTTCAGCCCACACGATTAATTTAAAAGATATTTGTGCTGGAAGGCACATTATCTAAAAGTGCCACAAACAGTGACGTTTAATATCCAGCAGGTGGTTTTTGTTTTACACAATAATAAAGTGTTTTGGAAACGTGATGAAAACTTTAAAAACCACTACGTCTGTTGCAAAATGTTTGTTGTTTTTCAGACGTCAGTTGTGTTTTATTTGACGTTTCAAGGCCGAGAAATTAGCCGCAAACCATAAAAAGAAAGGATGTGTATCAGTTTATGAATGAGCTTCATGAGCTTCTTTGACCCTTCATGTGTTTTCATGCCTGCCTACCTGAGGATGAGAGTCTTGCAGGTCCAATTCTGGAGCCTCCCAGTGAACTTCGGGATGATGGCTTCGTGTCCAGGCTGGAGGTCATCTTCAGTGACCCCATGGAGCTGCCGGCTTTGGTACTTCCGGATGTCGCCTTCTGCGTCGTACCTGTTAATTTCTTGGTCTTGGCAGCTGAACTCTTCAGGGTCTTGCCTGCCTCTGCGTCGGCCATGCAGGCTCCAGGCTGGGGGGGTAAAGGGGGCAGATCCTTGACCGGGGCTGGCGGCGGGTCATGCCCTCCCCTGTGGGAGTAGTGTGGACTGGGATGATCTTGTGGATGACTGGGCGGGAAAAGGCTACTGGAATCATCATCAGAGTCCATATCCGCCGTGATGGACGGACAGTCGTCTGTACCGGGGGGGACGTCGGAGTCCGTGGTCGTCGGCTGGGAGTCGCTTACTGATGTGGGCGGAGTTTCCCGGCTGTAGGCTGAAGGGCCGTCGCTGCTGCTTTGATCCTGTGAGTAGTTGTTGTTGTCAGAGGGGTCTGGCGAGTTGGCGGCGGCGGCGAGGCCGGGGCTAACATGCTGCTGACGGTTGTCTGGCGTCCTCGGGTGCTGGAACTCACAAGGCGACACCAAGCAGAGATCGACATCATGTGGAACATCTGAGAGGAGTTCTGACATCCCGTGGATGTGTTCCTCTGGTCCATTTCCACAGCGCCCATTATGGTTTGATCCCAGAGGTAAGGCCGTCACCGTGTTTGAGTCTGAGTCACCAACATGTCCGTTAGAGTAGACGCCGTCTCCCATGGGTGCTTTGGGTGACACTGCAGTGGGCGGCTGCTCTAAAGAAACCGACAGGGATTCATCAACTTCTGTAGAGGGAGGAGAGCCGACCTCCGCTGGCATGGAGGTCATGGTGGTGGAGGAGTCTTTGAAAGGACTGAGCGTGAAAAGACTGGACTGTTTATGTTGAGAGGACGTGGAGTTTTCCAGACCTTCCCTCGGGTCGTTGGTTCCAGAACCTCCCTGGACGTAATCCTCTAAGCCCAGACTGGATCCTCTCGTCCCAAGACTGCTGTCTTCACCTAGACCCGGAATGACGTCTTCAGGAGACTGATGGAAGGCGGTTTGTCCCTCACAGTTAGAGACCTGGTCCGTCTCCATACAGCGAAACTTCTCTGGACTCTCTACTGTCAAGGTCTGGTTCCCATTGGCCTTCGCTCCATCAGAATTCATGACTGCCGGGACCTTTGAGTTCTGACCACTGTTCCCATTGTTGTCTTCCAATCGAAGTCTTTCAAATTCAGCCGTCATGTCCTCCGGTGTCGACACCTTGGAGCGATCTGCCTCCTTCTGGTTGTCCTGCTCTTTTGAAGCTGTTTTACCTTTTGTCACCTTATTCAGAGTGTCTTTCTTTGGAAGAGTCCCATCTTTCTTTGGAAGAGTCCCATCTTTCTTTAGTATCCCACCTTTGCCCAAAGCTTTCTTTACTTCTGTACTTGCTGTTGAAGCTCCACTTGTTACTTTCTTCACTTCTTTAACGGCTGGCTTTGCGGTTTTCTTCTCTTCTGTTTTTACATCCTTCTTGCTGTCTTTTTTTGGTTCAGGTTTGATATCTTTCTTTGGTTTTGTACTCAGAGTTTCCTTCTTTGCCGCTTCTTTCTTCTTCTCTCCACTCTCTTCTTTCTTTACAACAGCAGCAGTAACCTTCTCGTCCTTCTTTTTCACTTCCTTTTTCTCTTCTTTTGACACATCTTTCTTTGGAACAACCTTTTCAGCAGGTTTCGGTGGCTTTGATTTAGCATCTGCATCCTTTAGTTTGGGCTTTTCTTCCCCATCCTTCTTTTCTTTGGGTGTGGGGTCACCTGCTGCCTTTGGCTTGGTTTTCACCTCCTGTTTTTTGACATCTACTCGTCCGAGCTTGTCTTTCTGCAAGGCACTACTGGGCCTGAAGTCCTTTGTCTGGGACTTCAGGCTTTCCCGACTCTCTGCTCGTTTTGGTTGTTTCTCAGTTTTGGATGTTTCTAGGTCCTTCAAACACACAACCGGATGTTTGAGGAAATCCAGATGTTTGAGTTTTTCAAGTCCATCCAGAATTCTGGTCTGCGGCGTGCACCCTGGGAAAAGGACACGGATGATCTTCTCCTGAGGACTGGAAGGATGCCAGACCAGCAAAGCACAAATGGAAACAAGGCATGGTAGTGGAAGATCTGAGCCCTTTACATTTGATCCGCTGTTTGGCCAAGTCTGCATCAAAGCTTCGAGGTTTTTGCTGCCACTGACTGGATTCAGTGGGTACAGCTCGAGACGGCCCACTCCCATCTTCTGAAACAAGATAACTGGTTCTATACTGGGTCCGTTAGACCGACTGAGAGGTTCAGGTTTGATTGCAAGTCTTTGTAAATGCTGCAGAGTGAGTGCCACCTGGTCACAACTCCGCAGCTCACTGGGATCTCCTTGTAAGGACTTCAGTCTGTCGGGAACATTGAGGAAGACCACCCCGATCTCAGGGGAGATGAGGTTTTTCATCCAGTCCTCTTCAGTCTGAGATCCAGCAGTCTCTTCCTCCTGCTCGGCTACTTTCCTCAGCAGCAGACTGTTCAGCCCGGGGAGATTGTCCACGCCGATGTGAGTCAGGAGCACCGAGTCGATTCTGTCCAGGTGCCGAACCAGTTTCCAGAAGCAGGAGCGGTGATCGGAGCCGCCGTTCACCAGGATGTTAAAACCGTTAACAGCGAAGAAGGCGGAGTCCCCCCTCCCACCAGGGAAGATGTAGCAGCAGGGCCGAGAGAGTTTCAGGAATCCCACAGTGCTCGGGGGCTCCAGGAGGTCAAAGGGGGACTCGGGCTCCAGCGACTCGGAGAGGTACTCCGTGAACTCCTGCAGACCCTCCATTTCTGGGAGGATGGGGGGAGGGTTGATCTGGATGTTTATGTAGTCTTGCAGGTTGTGTTTCTCCAAAACAGAGTGCTTCCAAAGACCAAAGTCTGGACAGCTGAGGGTGAGGCTGGCCTTCGCCGCCGGGTCTGCAGAGCTCAACAACTGTCCAACCTTTCAGAGAGAAGTTACAGAGATGTGACAGATAATCAGGACTGATGACAGACAGGAAGGGGGGCCACATCTGATTGGCTGCTTGAATCACAAGTTATTATTATAAGCATTATTATAAGTATTATTATTATTATTTTCTGACCTCGTCATCAGCAAAGACGTGGATGAAGTCGTGGAGAGAGAAGCAGCCTCTCTGTAACACGATGTCTCCGGACTCTTCCACACACTGACCGGCCAGAACCAGAAGTTTGTGTCGAGACGGACCACAGACCAGCCGACGGACCTGAACGGAGAGAGACAGGAAACACATTGATCTGGATCAGGTCTACAGTGTTAATGAGGAGACGTTGTTCTGGATCAGGTCTACAGTGTTTAATGAGGATCAGGTCTACAGTGTTTAATGAGGATCAGGTCTACAGTGTTAAAGACTTGTTACCTCTGAGCAGACGAAGTCGTGAGCTGGATTCACAACAACCTGAGAGTCCAGAATGTCTCCGTGGTGCTGAAGAGTCCTCTGACCTGAAGGAGAGACAGCAGCTGGTCAGACAGACAGAGAGACAGACAGAGAGACAGAGAGACAGACAGACAGACAGACAGACAGACAGACAGATGTAGCAGCATCACGATTTCAGTTCTAAATCGGAAATCGATCAAAATTGGCTCCGATCTCGACCATCGAAATCAAAAACAGGATCGACGATTATTTTTTTCTCCGACCCGACTCGACCGGTATAATATATAAATATATAAATGTATAAATGTATAAATGTATAAATGTATAATATATAAATGTATAATATATAAATTTATAAATGTAGCTGTGTGTCTTCAGGCGTCTCAGCAGAGTCTCAGCTGACTGAGTTTGTGTTCAGATTAAACAACCAGCTGTCTGTCTCTGTTTTTAAATAACTTTCTGCCTCAGTCTGCGACACACATGATGTCATCCTTCCTGTCAGGTGGTGCGACGGCTGACCTTTGACCTTCACAGCTCACTACAGTTTTGATCCTCCTCTTTTACTTTGAAGGGAATAATAATAATAATGTAACTGAGGAGTTGAGAGGTGAAAACAGACAGGAAGTGAACCCTCAGAGACACTCTAGATATATAATAATAATAATAATAATGATGATAATAATTATAATAATAATAATTATAATGATAATGATAATGATAATAATAATAATAATAATAGACAGATGTGAAATATTTTGGGTCAAACTTCAGTTTAAATGACATCAGTGCAGCTCTCTGCTGAAACTTTTAGTGTGAAAGTCCTGTGACAGGAAGTCCAGACTGTACAGAGACACACAACACAAACTACACAACACAAACTACACAACAGGTTGTCTCACCTGGGACGTCCTGGGACAGGAAGGCTGAGTGTCTGGACACGAAGAGCTTCAGCTGCTGATCCAGAACACCAACATCCAGATGTACAGGCCAGCAGCGCACACCTGGAGCGCACACACACACACACACACACACACACACACACACACTATTATTAATATTATTATTATTATTATTGTTATTATTATTAATAATAATAAAAGTAATGATGGTTCTGTTTTCATCCATCATCATGTCCCATGATGCATCAGTGCTGGACCTTGATCTTTAATCAATCAAATGTACGTATAAATCACATTTAATAGGCGCTCTATTAAAAGGTCACGATCCACGGCGTCAGGAGGACTGATGATGTCACAGCGCTGTGTCAGCTGCTCGTCCTCAGGAAGTGAACACATGAATGTGTTTATCAGTTTAATCAGAGTGAGACTGAAGAGAATCAATCAGCTAACGCATCAGTCACACCATGATGTCACTTCCTGTCACTGCTCCTAGACCTCTGAATGCAGCTCAGTGTTCAGTTCACTGACATTCAGTTCAGTCCAGAACCAGCAGCAGACTGGAGATCTAACTGGTCCAGGACCAGCAGCAGACTGGAGATCTAACTGGTCCAGGACCAGCAGCAGACTGGAGATCTAACTGGTCCAGGACCAGCAGCAGACTGGAGATCTAACTGGTTCAGGACCAGCAGCAGACTGGAGATCTAACTGGTTCAGGACCAGCAGCAGACTGGAGATCTAACTGGTCCAGGACCAGCAGCAGACTGGAGATCTAACTGGTCCAGGACCAGCAGCAGACTGGAGATCTAACTGGTTTAACTGGTCCAGGACCAGCAGCAGACTGGAGATCTACCTGGTTTAACTGGTCCAGGACCAGCAGCAGACTGGAGATCTAACTGGTTCAGGACCAGCAGCAGACTGGAGATCTAACTGGTTTAACTGGTCCAGGACCAGCAGCAGACTGGAGATCTACCTGGTTTAACTGGTCCAGGACCAGCAGCAGACTGGAGATCTAACTGGTTCAGGACCAGCAGCAGACTGGAGATCTAACTGGTTTAACTGGTCCAGGACCAGCAGCAGACTGGAGATCTAACTGGTTTACGGACACTGTGAACTGGTCCAGTGTTTCCAGACAGAGTGAGACATCCCTCTGTGGTTCCTCCTATCTCTGTTTCATCCTCCACAAACAGGAAGTTGAAGATCTTCAGTAAAACCAACTTCCTCTTTGTGTCGGAACCAGTCGGCAGAAAACCAGCTGAACATTTACTGAACTCACCCACTGATCTTCTATAATCTATAATCTATAATCTATAGTCTATAGTCTATAATCAAGTATCCTATCCTGTCCTCTAGAGTTAACCCTCTATGACATGACTAAAACCAGCAGCAGCTGTCTCACGTGGAGGAGGGGTAACGACAGAAACTGTGTCCCGTTACATTGTGTTTCCTCCTTTAACATCATGTTATTGGTGAATAAATGTTTTAAATAAATGAAGCAGGTCATAAATGTCCCTCTGAATAGAGACAGGTCTCTGTGGGTCTCTGTGGGTCACTGTGGGACACTGTGGGTCTCTGTTGGTCTCTGTGGGTCTCTGTGGGACACTGTGGGTCTCTGTGGGTCTCTGTGGGACACTGTGGGACACTGTGGGTCTCTGTTGGTCTCTGTGGGTCTCTGTGGGTCTCTGTGGGACACTGTGGGTCTCTGTGGGTCTCTGTGGGACACTGTGGGACACTGTGGGTCTCTGTGGGACACTGTGGGACACTGTGGGTCTCTGTGGGTCTCTGTGGGACACTGTGGGTCTCTGTGGGTCTCTGTGGGACACTGTGGGACACTGTGGGTCTCTGTGGGTCTCTGTGGGTCTCTGTGGGACACTGTGGGTCTCTGTGGGACACTGTGGGTCTCTGTGGGTCTCTGTGGGACACTGTGGGTCTCTGTGGGTCTCTGTGGGTCTCTGTGGGACACTGTGGGTCTCTGTGGGTCTCTGTGGGTCTCTGTGGGACACTGTGGGTCACTGTGGGTCTCTGTGGGTCTCTGTGGGTCTCTGTGGGTCTCTGTGGGACACTGTGGGTCTCTGTGGGTCTCTGTGGGTCTCTGTGGGACACTGTGGGACACTGTGGGTCTCTGTGGGTCTCTGTGGGTCTCTGTGGGACACTGTGGGTCTCTGTGGGTCTCTGTGGGTCTCTGTGGGTCTCTGTGGGACACTGTGGGTCTCTGTGGGTCTCTGTGGGTCTCTCTCATGCTGTTAGTTAGCATGCTGTTAGTTAGCATGCTATGCTGTTAGCTTGCTATACTGTTAGCATGCTGTTAGTTAGCATGCTGTTAGTTAGCATGCTATGCTGTTAGCTTGCTATACTGTTAGCATGCTGTTAGTTAGCATGCTATGCTGTTAGCATGCTGTTAGTTAGCATGCTATGCTGTTAGCTAAACTTGTGTTTTTCGTCCCCGGAAGTGATTTAAAGTGTAGTTTAACGGTGTAAAGTTTCCGAGCAGAGACTCCACACCCCCCACAGCCATGTTGTTATCGGTCTTGAGTTAAACTTCGGTATAAATCAGGAGAAAACACGTTTAGAGAGAAACGGAACCAGTTTGGACTCAAATCTACTTCGAGGCTTTTATTGTGAAGGGCCCCGCTGACTTCCCGCCCTGAGTACCGTCTCCGGTACCGGTACCAGTTAACTTCACCAGAACTCACCTGAGTCTATCTGCCGCAGCAGCCGGTCCAGTAGGCCCGCGGCCCGCAGCGCTCCCACCACCACCAGAACCGAGTAATCCGCCGCCGGCCCAGAGGAACCGGGCTCAGAACCGGGCTCAGAACCGGGCTCAGCGCCCCGCTCCGCTGCTGCTGCTGCCGCCATCATGCTGAGGACAAGACGTCACCGGAACACAAGCCCCGCCCCGCTGCTCCGAGAGGCGGGGAAACCCTTTAACTGACATACAAGGCGGCCAATCAGAGAGGAGGACTGAGCAGCGACAGAGAGGATGGCCAATCAGAGAGGAGGACTGAGCAGCGACAGAGAGGCGGGGAAATTCTTTAACTGACATACGAGGCGGCCAATCAGAAAGGAGGACTGAGCAGCGAGAGAGAGGATGGCCAATCAGAAAGGAGGACTGAGCAGCGAGAGAGAGGATGGCCAATCAACAGAGAAGGATGCGTTCAGGTGCTGCTGAGGAGAAATCAGCACCGACACCGTGTTCAACCTCAACACATTATAGACATAAATGTAGATATTTAAAGGTTTTTAATACATTTATATGATATATAAACATAGTTTATGCACACACACATACATAGTGTTGTAACATCAGCTCTCAAAACGATTTTAAACTTTGGTTTAAAACCTTTAAGAGAGTCAATGTGTAAAAATGCATTAAGATTATATGTTATAAATATAATATGTATTTGTTTTATATGAAACTAGTGCTTTGATTATTTCCTGTAGCCTATTTTCTTCTGTATTGTTTTACAGATGCCTGGAGGCCTGTATGTTATTTATGAAATGTTTGTTTTTATTCTTACAGAACCAACATATACATGACACACTTGTCTAATATATATATATATATATATATATATATATATATATATATATATATATATATATAATAAATATATTAAGTACAAACAAAGGACGCAATTTTAATCCAACATGTGACCTGAACATGAAGAGACAAAAAATATGACATGAAATAAGAAGTCCTGTATAAAATTGAAGCCTGACACATTATACAAACACTTAAAGTTAATATAACTTCAGTTATAGTCGTTCTGGTTATTAACCAAAAGCTCAAAAACTAACTTTAATGACGTTCATTTTCATTTGAAAACTTTCACCAGTTTTTAACAAACAAAATGCTTAAAGGTTCTGTTTGTAACTTCTTACACGTATAAATCATTGCGGGTCGGTGTCTCATGCACGCTCCCGTGTGGCTCCGCTGTTCAGACTCAGACTCCAACACAAACTACACAGAAGCACCAAAACTGCAAAGTTATATCTACTGAAGCCCGTCTGTTAAACAGTGTTAACTCTTCCTGCTTCGCTGACTGTCGTTGACATTGCGGCCACAGGTGTCGCTGTTAAAACCATTTTCTGATTCTCACCAACAGTCCCTTTAAAGCTCCACCTCGACACAATATCATTGTTTTGAAAACACATATTAATAGTTGCAGTAAAATGTTGTATAAAATGTTGTGTATTGTCCTCACATCAGTTCTCCTTCACACTGAATGTGTGATCAATATAAATAAACAATAACTCATGAGTTTGACTTAAACTGAAATTTTAAAATTTGAGTCATGCCAACATTTAAAATGTGGTAAAAAAAAATCGAACAAAAAAACGTCGTATCTCCTCGGTAATTCCTACAGTCGGGTGAGCACCTGAACGCAGCAGCAGCGTCAGTGTGGACCAACATGGCGGCGCCCCTGCCCGGCAGATGCGGATTCTTCCTGCAGAAAAAGAAACGTTTCTGTAAAATGATCGTCGCGAGAGGGAAAGTGTTCTGCGGAGAGCACGCGACCATGGTGAGTTCAGGGACCCGTGGTGCGTTCAGGGACACAGACAGCATGATGATAACAGAACAGCTGGAACACCTGGTCAATCAATAAAGTGTGAAGTAGAAACTTGATTAGTTCAACAGTTAAAGCTGCAGTAGGCAACAATTTTTCGGCATAATTTGGCAAAAATCCCATAATAACCTTTCATCATATTGTAATTCAAGTGTTCTGAGAGAAAACTAGACTTCTGCTCCTCCTCATGTCTCTGTTTTCAGGCTTTAGAAAAATCTAGCCCGTGACGGCAGATTTTGACCAATCACAGGTCATTTCAGAGAGAGAGAGCGTTCCTATTGGCTGTGCTCCGGCCATGTGACCAGAACTTGGCTTCCTTCAACAGATTTTACAATGGTGGCCGCGTCACAAACTTTCTCATTTTACAGCTAAACAGTAACTACAAGATGATTCTGAGAACATCTGAGGAGAGAAATAGTCATTACAGTAACAGAATATTGATTCATATCTGATCAGCGCTGCCTAGTTTGACCGTTTGGTCGGAGTTCAGAGTGATTGACAGCCGGCTCTCATAGACTGCAGCTGGGCAGCGGACCTTGTTTTCCTCCGGTAAGTGAAATCCTTCAGATGCCGTTAGGAGCACCGGAGGACACAGTAGGACACAGAGGAACAGGATTTAACTCAGGTTACCTGTTTCATGTACTACTGTCACCATATAGCGGCCGTTTAATAAAAATAACTTTTTTAAGTCATATTTGCGCCAATATCGCATACTGCAACTTTAAGAGACAAAAACAGCTTTTTCAAAGTAAAACAACTTAGTTCCGTTTAAGCAGCAGTTGGCAGATTGGGTGATGCTGCACCGTGACGTGAAGCGGAGCGGTCTCTCATCACCCTGAAGGGGATTCTTTCACAACAATGACCAGCTCGCTGTACATTATACTGCTTATAACACGGCTACTTACTGAAGAAATCAATAATTAGACGTATGTGGATGTATGTGTTGGTGTTGGAGCCAGTTATCTTCATCAGGAGGTGGGTGGTCAGGTGGAAGGCCGGGGACGGGTTCTGGTGGATGTACTGGTGGATGAAGACATTCGAGTACTACCACTACTGCAGTCCTTCCTGTACTCCTACTTCCTGCTGTTCAGTACTTCAGTTCACACCTGCTGATGACAGGTGAGCTGTGATGTCATCACCCGCTGGTTAATGGCTTCCTGTTTCCTGTTTCCTGTTTCCAGGAAGAAGGAAGCAGCAGGAGGATCGTGTGTCCTCTGGACCCCAAACAGTGAGTCAGCAAATCAATCACCTTATTGATCAGATCAGCTGGTGAGTGACCTCACTGTGACTTCCTGTTTGTTTGACCCTTCAGCACCGTGAGCGAAGACAAACTGGACAAACACCTGAAGAAGTGCAACGCCAGAGAGAAACCCCGACCTGTGAGTCTCTGTCAGTCAGCGTGTCTGCTGCTTATTATTATTATTATTATTATTATTATTATTATTACTATTATTACTATTGTTATTAATAATAATAATTTTGTCATTATTATTATTGTTATTATTATTGTAATTTGTATTATTATTAATAAGATTATTATTGTCATCGTTATTGTTATTATTCAGATTATTATTGTTGTTATTATGAATAACATGTTTCAGTAATAGAAGTAAGAGATGTGTGATAAATGTCTTTGAGTCCTGTTTGACTTCCTGCAGGTTTATTATGTCGAGAACATAAATGCTGGATCAGCTGACGGAGAGACGCTCCAACAGGTAACATCTCACCTGCTGAAGGATTCACAATAACAATAATAATAATAATAATAATAATAATAATGATCCTGTTGTGTGTGTCAGGTGAGTCTGTGTGAGCGCAGCCGGGCTGAGTTACAATCTCTGTTGGACAAACTGAAGACAGCCGTCACTGGTGAGTTCCTACTGAAGTTATGAAATAATGTTGTTGTTGTTGTTGTTGTTAATGTTGTTGTTGTTGTTGTTGTTAATGTTGTTGTTAATGTTGTTGTTGTTGCTGTTAATGTTGTTGTTGTTGTTGATGTTGCTGTTGTTAATGTTGTTGTTGTTAATGTTGTTGTTAATGTTAATGTTGTTGTTAATGTTTTTGTTGTTAATTTTGTTGTTGTTGTTGTTGTTGTGGTTGTTGTTAATGTTGTTGTTGTTAATTTTGTTGTTGTTGTTAATTTTGTTGTTGTTGTTAATGTTGTTGTTAATTTTGTTGTTGTTGTTAATGTTGTTGTTGTTGTTAAAGTTGTTGTTGTTGTTGTTGTTGTTGTTAATTTTGTTGTTGTTGTTGTTGTTGTTAATTTTGTTGTTGTTGTTAATGTTGTTGTTAATGTTGTTGTTGTTGTTAATGTTGTTGTTGTTGTTGTTGTTGTTGTTGTTAATGTTGTTGTTGTTGTTGTTAATGTTGTTGTTAATGTTGTTGTTGTTGTTGTTGTTGTTGTTGTTAATGTTGTTGTTGTTGTTACAGGACTGCAGTGTGATGTGGAGGACAGTGTTCTGTCTCATCCCGTCCTCCAGGAGGAACTCAACAACCCAAAGAACGGAGACTCCGCCCACAAACACCTGAAGCAACAGGTACACGCAAAAAAAAAAACCTGAACTGAAACCTGGATGAATTAAATTATAGTTTCCATAGTAACTGAGCTTGAACTATGTTGAATTTGCTTTATGGAACTGAATCAAATGAAAATTAGTCAGACTAACCAAAATAAGCCTGGATCCGGCCCCAGGTGAACACACCTGTTTATCATTTCCCCATTTTGTGCCTCCTCGCCTCCTCGTTTCCTGTCACCTCGTCTATTATTATATCAATGAGAACATTCTGTCACATTCTAATTTGCTGTATTTCATGTTGTCATATAGATAGACAGGAGTGTGTTGTGTGTAGGATAATACATATCACTCATCCATCCATCTTCTTCTTCTTATCCGGGGTCGGGTCGCGGGGCAGAAGGCTGAGCAGGAATTAGTTTTCCAGTTCTTCCTGGGGGATCCTGTTGGTCGGTTTCAGGAGTTCCTCAAAGTGCTCTTTCCACCGCTCGACGATATCTCCAGTCCAGGTCCACAGTTCTCCTGCTGAACACAGCCTGAGTCAGGCCCAGCTTTCCCTCTGAGTCGTCCAACGGTTTGCCAGAACTTCCATGGGGTCAACCGAAAGTCCTTCTCCATGGTCTCCCCGAACTCCTCCCACAGCCGGGTTTTCAGCTTGACAGCTTCCTTCACCGCTGGTGTCCACCAACGGGTTCTTAGCTTGCCATCACGACAGGCACCGACGACCTTCTGACCACAACTCCTAACAGCTGCTTCCACGATGGAGGTTCTGAACATGGCCCGCTCTGATTCCTTGTCAAATTCTTCTGGGGGTGGGAGTTGAAGACCTCGTGGACAGGAGCCTCAGCCAGACGTTCCCAGTTCACCCTCACTACACGTTTGGGTTTACCAGGTCTGTCCGGCAGCCTCCCCCCCCCCATCTGATCCAACTCACCACCAGGTGGTGATCAGTTGATTCTGCTCCTCTCTTCACCAGAGTGTCCAAGACATACGGCCGCAGATCTGATGATACGACCACAAAGTCCATCATCGATCGTTGGCCTAGGGTGTTCTGGTACCAAGTACACTGCCTAGGGTGTTCTGGTACCAAGTACACTGCTTAGGGTGTTCTGGTACCAAGTACACGGCCTAGGGTGTTCTGGTACCAAGTACACGGCCTAGGGTTTTCTGGTACCAAGTACACGGCCTAGGGTGTTCTGGTACCAAGTACACGGCCTAGGGTGTTCTGGTACCAAGTACACTGCCTAGGGTGTTCTGGTACCAAGTACACTGCTTAGGGTGTTCTGGTACCAAGTACACTGCCTAGGGTGTTCTGGTACCAAGTACACTGCTTAGGGTGTTCTGGTACCAAGTACACTGATGAGGGTGTTCTGGTACCAAGTACACTGATGAGGGTGTTCTGGTACCAAGTAGACTGCCTAGGGTGTTCTGGTACCAAGTACACTGCCTAGGGTGTTCTGGTACCAAATACACTGCCTAGGGTGTTCTGGTACCAAGTACACTGATGAGGGTGTTCTGGTACCAAGTACACTGCTTAGGGTGTTCTGGTACCAAGTACACTGCTTAGGGTGTTCTGGTACCAAGTACACTGCCTAGGGTGTTCTGGTACCAAATACACTGCCTAGGGTGTTCTGGTACCAAGTACACTGCCTAGGGTGTTCTGGTACCAAGTACACTGCCTAGGGTGTTCTGGTACCAAATACACTGCCTAGGGTGTTCTGGTACCAAGTACACTGATGAGGGTGTTCTGGTACCAAGTACACTGATGAGGGTGTTCTGGTACCAAGTACACTGATGAACCACCCTATACTCCAACATGGTGTTTGTTGTGGCCGATCCATGACTAGCACAGAAGTCCAACAACAAAGCAGCACCCAGGTTCAGATCAGGCAGGTCCTTCCTCCCAATCACCCCCCCCCCCCTCCAGGTTTCTCCATCGACGGCCTCAGGTGATGAGTCTGAGGTGTCACGCCTTCATAAGCCACGCCCCCGGAGGAGGTGGAGCCCTCGGTGTTGTTCCTCTCTATCTCACCTGTCAGGTGTGTCCAGTCCTCTCTGTTAGGTCACCTGGAGGCGCTGGGTCTCCTGGGGAGGGGGCGATGCTTCCTGGAGTTCGGAGCGGGTCGAGGGAAACTGTCTCACTGGATCCATGAAGCCCTGAAGACCCGAGACCACCTGAAGACCTGCGATGACCTGCAGCTGCTGCTGGTGGAGCGCTGCAGCACCCGCTTCAAGGCAGGAAAACCTCAGAACTCCAGACTCTTACAGCAGCAGTTACATTTACAAACCAGCAGAGGGCAACAAAATCCAGTTTTAACCCCAAACAGCTTTAAGAGCTTTAACCTGTTAGAGTGATTCATTCATGTTTTATTATAAGTAAATCAGGTCTGACCGGTTCTGTTCTGTTCTGTTCTGGTCTGGTCTGGTCCAGGTGGACGGGAAACATCAGGATATTGGAGTTCAGTTTGAGAGGCTGCAGGTCGACATTCAACATCTGGATTTAAGTAAGAAACAAACATGTGGAGACTCTGGTGGTTTAGTTTAGTTCTGGTTTGAGTGTTCTGACTCTGTGATGTTTCCAGGTAAAGTCCAGCTGCTCAGACAGAAGAAGCTCCCGCTGGTTGGAGTTGGGAAACACCTTTGTGGAGCAGCAACAGGTGAGAGCAGTTCTGTTCTCTGATTGGCTGCCATGAAAAGTTGAACACAGCAGTTCTCAGACTCAGCTGGTCTCTTCTGTCTCTGGTCTCAGATCTGGCTCTGCGCTGTTTGTTGGAAACACCAGGACTCAGAGAGCAGGCTGAACCGCCACGAAAACGCCTCAGAACCTCAGAACCAGCTGATCCAGAATCAGCTGCTAATCCAGAATCATCTGATTCATCAACACTGCCAGTCCCTGGTCCTGGTCCAGACTCTGGGCCTGATCCAGACTCTGGCCCTGATCCAGGCCCTGGTCCTGGTCCAGTCCGTGGTCCTGATCCAGACTCTGGCCCTGATCCAGACCCTGGTCCTGGTCCAGCCCGTGGTCCTGATCCAGACTCTGGTCCTGATCCAGTCCCTGGTCCTGGTCCGGTGCTGGGCCTGGCGGTGGCACTATGCTGCCACCATCGCTGTGAGTGGCGTCATTACGTCGGGCAGCAGTTCTTCCTGCAGCGAGGACTCGGAGCTGCAGAGTTCTCAGCTTTCTGTCGGATGTCCAGCTGGGCCACATGTGGACTCAGACCGACCAATCGGGACCGTCCATCTCAGAATCCGACCAATCAGAGAGGAGACGATGAAGAGCACGAACCGGTGGAGGAGACGGATGCTGTGATTGGGTAAATATTTGACCTCTGACCTTGTCAGTGCAGAAGTTTAAACCAATTCATCAGTTTTTAAAACAAAAAGACACCGAAGTGTTCCCGATGTGTTCCCGATGTGTTCCCGATGAGTTCCCGATGTGTTCCCGATGTGCTCCCGATGTGTTCCCGATGTGTTCCCGATGAGTTCCCGATGTGTTTCCGATGTGTTCCCGAAGTGTTCCCGATGTGTTTCCGATGTGTTTCCGATGTGTTCCCGATGTGTTCCTGATCTGTTCTTCTTCTCTCAGGTTTCTGACGGCGGATGAACGCGAGCAGGTCGGTCGTCTCTGTAAACGTCTGATCGACGGCGGCAGACTCGACTTCCTGAAGACGAAAGGATTCGACAGTAAACTGACTCGTTACGTAAATAGTCAGGTGACTCTGGAGAACGTCCTACTGACCGCCGTCCCATCGTCTCCGTCCCCAAGGTCAAACTGAGACTGAGAGACTACAGACTGACCACAGACTGACCACAGACTACAGACTGACCACAGACTGACTACAGATGATACAGAAATCACACAAACTCAACCTGAGCTTTTACAAATGTATTTTTATTTCAGATGTTTAGTAAAGTTTGTATAAAAGCGTTTTCACTTGTGTTCAGTCTGATTTAAACCTTCATCTCAAAGCTTCATACAGAACTCCGTTTCTGTTTCAGTCTGCAGAAATAAATAAATGATATACAGTCTAAAATCACACAAACAGGAAACGCTGCAGAGAAAACAAAGACACTAATGAAACATTCTGTTAGTGAAGTTTTATAAACTGTCAGCAGACTTCAGCCTCCAGAAACAGAAATATAAATGTGATTATATATAAATATATGAACAAGTCTTTGATGTGACGGCTGCTGGGAATCTTTTTCTTCACTGGTTTTAAAACCTGTAGCTGAGCTCTGAGAAGAAAAAGCCCAGAAGAAGAAATGCAGAGCGACAGATTATTTTAGTTTGATGAGTCGTCATTTGGCTCTGAAACAGAAACACATCAAATTATCACTTTCAATAAAAATCTATACATTTAATTAGTTTTAATAATAAAACATTTTTAGTAAAAGCCAACCAGGAGACAAACCTGCAGGAATTATCATCATCATCATCATTATTATTATTATTATTATTAGCATTAATATTCATGTTACATGTTATTATTACAAACTGAAGGGCTGGAGTTTGTTTACCAGGCACGGAGGCTCTAGAAAGATGCTATCCAGGTGCATCGTGGGAAATGTAAGATCCAGTGTCACGATATCGTAACCCGTGTTTCACAACAACGACGACTGTATGAAGAGACTCACTGGAGGAACGATTTAACAACATAATAAAGATATAAATAACTGACCTTTTACAACTTAAGTGTCATACAGACATCAATGAAAGATAAACAGGGACACATTGAGGGATTATTTTGCCATTATTACTTTTTTTCTGACAACTGAATCAATGTTATCAGCTGCTCAATAAAAATATATGTAAAGATTCTCAACATTCACACTGAACTTAGAGGAAGAAGGAACTTGGATTTACCAGCTGAAGAAAACGTCATTGAACCAGTTGTGGTTCTTTGTTTTTGATGTTAAATATGTTGGTTAATGTTGGAGTTCGGCTGTAGACGTGTTAATCAGTTAGAATACTGACAGCGTTAATAAACAGTGTTGATACTAACGGTTGACACAGTGCATGTTGAGCACAGCTTACGCTCTCTTTCTGGCTTCCTGGATGTAAATCTGCATGAACTCTCGTCCAAACATCTCTCTGTCCTCTTCATCGTCCTCAGTCTTCGTCTCACTGCAGGGCAGCGTCACATCCAGGGTCAGAGGGTTGTCCCGGAAATTCACAAACCTGCTTCAACAGAAAGACAAAACATCTGTTCAGTTTGAGAGACGACTGCTGGTTTTGACTGTGATGGACGGGACACGTCTCAAAGATTATAGATATTGTTATCTGATTCTGTGTTTGTGGACAGACTGACTGACTTGGTTGGATGTTTGAGGTCAGACTGACTGACTGACCTGGGGTTGGATGTTTGAGGTCAGACTGACCTGAGGTTGGACATGTCCTCCATCAGTGGCGGGATGTCTCTGAGTCTGTTGCAGCTGAGGACCAGCGTGTCCAGACTCTTCATCCTGCTGATGCTGTCTGGAAGTTTCTCCAGTTGGTTTCTCTGCAGCCACAGAGTGTGCAGCGTCTCCATCCTGAGGACAAACAGATCCCAGTGTTCATTGGCTGATGGCAGAAGGGGGCGGGGCTCAGGTGATTCCTCCACTCACCTGTGTATGTCTTCAGGTAAGTGCTGCAGTTGGTTTCCTCCCATGTCGAGCCACTCGAGCGTCGGCAGTCCAACCACACAGTCCGGCACGCAGGTGAAGTCGTTCATGGACAGATCCAGGTGCTGCAGCTTCTTCAGCTTCCTCAACTGAGGTTCAGAGAACAGACCTCAGATCAGCTGGATCAAAGTGGGTTCATGAATACAGGTCTACAGGACCTGGTTCAGGAAGCTGGCTTAGGTTTATATTCATTTCTGATTTGGAATTTGGTTTAGGTCTACAATCATACCTTATAAAAAACAGTTTGGTTTGTGTTCACACCTACTTTGGAACCTGACTGAGGCAGTGGTTTGTACCTGGTCTGGTAGCTGGTTCAGGTCTCGGTTCATGGCCAACTCCAGTCTCTCCAGACTCTCACAGCAGCTCAGCTCTTCAGGAATAAACTGGATTCTGTTGTAGCTCAGCAGGAGCTCTCTGAGCTGCGTCAGCTTCCCTGAGACCAGAACCAGGACACCAGAGGAATCAGCACATCAAGACAGAACTGTACTACAGGACATGAAACAGGTCTACAACCCTCAAATCTACATTACTGTAAGAATAAAATAATGTTTTTTTTATTTTCAGTAGAAGTGGGGGACATACTGACCGATCTGTTGGGGGATTTCAGTGACCCCATTGCGGGACAGATCGAGAACTAAAAGGTTCTGGAAGCTAGAGATGAAGTGAGGGATCTTCTGCAGTCCGGTCCGGTGAATCTGCCACTCCTGGACCTGATTGAGCTGGACCAGACAGTCTGGCAACAACTGGTGGAGGGAGAGAAAAATAAAGATATGACCACGAGAGAATCAACTGGCAGTAGATATCACCAGGTAACATCAAGTCCACCATTACAGTCCACTTCCTTGGAGGTCATCACCTTCCACTCCTCCTGTTCGATTCGGAGGATGAGTCGTCCATCTTCTATCTGCAGCTTTTGTTTCAGCCGAGCCAGAACCGCCCGGTCCTCCCAAACACCAACACTCAGTCTGAACCAAGGACATGAAGCACATGAGACAATACAGATGTTGGGACTCACCACTGAAAGTGGCAGCAGAGCCATGTTGACTCAGTTTCCCAGCATCCTTCAGTCTTCTCACCACATCTTTAATATTTAATAACCAGACCTTCGTCCCCAACATTAATGGTGCCCCGTGTGAGGCGTATTATTGTTTACTGTACAACATTAATATTCAGCATAATTTTTGGTCCAGACCAAAATCTTAAATTCCAATTATAAACTACCCAAAAATGTTAATGTCTTATAAACAAGTGCATTGCTGTGAGAATTGATTTCTTAAAATTCCACTAAAGCAACTTGAGATTGGAATATTGATAACACTTTAAACCCTCATAGTGTTACTTTAAGAACTTGCTATTGCTGCTAGCCATTCAAGTTAAACCTATACTCTGTAGATTGTAAGGATTTTGGTTCAGTATTCAGAAACCAGGTATTGAATGTAACCTAGTCATTTAAGTGCTCCTTTAGTTAAGACACAGCGTGCCACCGGCCCTGTGCAACATACAGAGCTTGTACCTGGCTGTTACTGCTGACGTGAACCACATAAAACAATACAGACTAGACAGAGGAGGCGGAGTCTGACCTGCCAGTGGCCCCGCCCCTGGTCTTCCTCCTCTTCTGCTCCTCTTCCTCCTTCTGGACCCTCGTGATCCTCGTCTCCCACAGAGCTTTGATGGAATTCACCGAGCCGCATGCCGCCACGCCCACCATGATGACCACTTCCTGTCAGCCGTGATGTCACAGCGCACAGGTGTACAGGTAGGATGACCTCTGACCTCTGACCTGCAGCCACTTCCTCCCTCTGAGCATCCTGTTGGATAATTAAAGGGTCGGTTCGTTAGTGACGTAATATTATATTCATGTCGTAGAGTAGTAGAGTAAATATTCAAGTATAATATTAATTTAAAGTTCTAAACATTTTTACCTCTACATACATTAAGGCATAACTGTTAGTGAGAAACAATAAAATAAAAAACATTATAAAAATTAAATGGTTAAAATTGTTCATTATTTTGTATCATCAACATATTATCACAATGAGTTCATGTTAAATTTGATTGTATATTTATTTATTTTTAAGAAAATTCTAAATTTAAGGATAAACTCTTTTTAATGTTTTGATAGAAGCCATGAAGTACTCTCTGATGTTGTACTTCTATCTGACTTCCTGTTCAGATCTCTGACTTTAAATAGTTTATAACTTATTTTTAGTTTGTTATATTTTCACCTGATTCTGAGTTCAACAGCTGAACACACACAGTTATAAAGTATCTGTAAACCTCCTACTGCAGGACTGCTGTAGAACTTCTGAGTAATGTGGTAGTCTCTGTGTAGTACAGTAGTAGTATTGTTGGTAGTATTGTGCCTGTCCTCACCTTGTGTGAGCGCAGCAGCCGTCCTCCATGCTGCGTCTCGTCAGCTGAAATCTGACCCCAGATCTGCGGGATAATTTTAGCCTCCAGGTCAAATGACCCCACTGACACAATACGCAGTCACATGACACAATACACAGTCACATGACACAATACGCAGTCACATGACACAATACGCAGTCACATGACACAATACACAGTCACATGACACAATACGCAGTCACATGACACAATACGCAGTCACATGACACAATACGCAGTCACATGACACAATACACAGTCACATGACACAATACACAGTCACATGACACAATACGCAGTCATACATCAATACATGTTTATCTGTTTTATAATGATTTATTTTAAGTATTTAAAAAACCCTTCCTGTATCTGTGACCTCATGACCTCCTGCTGTGACATCACAAAGCTGGGTTCTTGGGGTCTTGGGTTATGACACATGCTCAATGTAACTAGAGCTGCGTTTCAACAGAATACCCCGGCCTCAATGATGACATCGACTTTCATCCTTTCCTGTGAATTATCACGTCAGGGATAATATAAAAATTGTATTTTAACATATTGAACTATTGAAGGTTAAGGTGATTTGTAGATAATATGTGTTTATAGGCAGAATAATGTAGACCAGGTTACAGTTATAGATTGAGGAATTCATCATGTGTTGACCTGCATAAGAAAGTATCGGGTCCACCTTGACTTAGTCGTCACATTATATCATATTATTCTTTGTTTTAATAATTTATGTTTACCTCTCATCTCCTCTTTCCCTTTCTTTTCTCCCTCCCCTTTTCCTTTTTTCTCCTCTCTATTGATGATGATGATGTAATTTCCTGGTTTTTCGACCAATAGGCTTGCACATTGCTGGAGAACCACCTCCCACTCTCCTGATCAGTGTAACATAATATAGGTGTGAGAGCTGACAGTGACCTTGATGAAGATGTTGGTCGCAACGCGTTGGTCATTTTAAACAATTCCGATATCAGAGGACAAAACGACCCGAGTGAACCGTTCAAGTTTGTGCACTTCAGCTTTATTCACCAAGTTTATGACTTTAATCATTTCAGATCTACACGCTCCCAAAAATACAAAAACCCACGTTTCTTTTTTACACTTCGAGTCTGTCGCTAAAAACAAAAACACACGACGAGTAACAGACGACCAACACCAGGAGCTCGTTACCCAGCAGCCACCGGGACAGAGAGGAAGGTACTGATCCGGGATCACTTTGATATCTACAAACATTATAAAGAGGTTCTGTAACAGTTTCAGTACATAGGAACAGACGGGTCAGACCACGAGGATCCGGTCTACAGGTAGACCTCTACCACACAAGCAGGAACCAGAACTCAGCTTATTTACACTTCAGGTTGATATCGGTCAGTTTTTATCGAGACTGTGCAGAGGAGAGACGAGGAACTGGTTCTGATCCAGTAAAGAGACCAGGTAGAGGAACTGGTTCTGATCGAGTACAGAGATCAGGGAGAGGAACAGGTTCTGATCCAGTACAGAGATCAGGCGGACTAAGGGGCTCTGAACCACAATAGGGAGAAAACTAACATTCTTCACTGTGTTCTTGTTTTCTTATTGAATATCTAGATAATAATGGTAATAACATCAATAATGATGATAATAATATCAATAATGATAATAACCTAGAGTTCATTTCTTGTGTGAACGAGGCCTCAAACAAACAAACGGATCAGAACCAGAATCATGATTTCATTCATCAGTTCATCTCTGAACCGAGCTCCGTGAATCAGATTTGGTCCAGCTGATTAATCAAATCATTTGGTCACATGACCTCCACCTGACAGACAGCAGGTATGCTGGCTCCGCCCACCTTAGACAGGTTAAAACCAGGTGTGAATCCAGGTGATCAGACTATAGCTACTAAATAATATTTAAAAGATATTTAAGGTCTGACAGGAACCGGTTAGATTCTGTTGACAGACTCTAAGACAAACATGAAGCCGGTTCTACTGGATCTGGTTCTTTCCTCACAGAACATATGGAGTGTTTCAATGTTTTCAATGTTTCAGTTTAATAACAACAAACTGTTAAATATGAATCAGGAGCTGATCTCAGACCAGCTACTGATTCTTGATCCATATCCAGGTTCAGAAGAACTCAAATGTTATGGTGACAAAACTTGGATTTGGATCAAAGTTGGATGACCAACCAGGACACACACACACAAAAAAAAGGGACACTAAAAGTTCACCAGTTTCCTGTTTCACCAGTTCACCGGTTCCCCGGTTTCCTGGTTCACCAGTTCACCGGTTCCCCGGTTTCCTGGTTCACCAGTTCACCAGTTCACCGGTTCCCCGGTTTCCTGCTTCACCAGTTCACCGGTTCCCCGGTTTCCTGCTTCACCAGTTCACAGGTTCCCCGGTTTCCCGGTTCACCAGTTCACCGGTTCCCCGGTTCACCGGTTCCCCGGTTTCCTGGATGTGAACTGGTGTTGGCTCAGTTTAAAGGAAGAATCCATCATCAGTAACAAAAACATGATTTGTGATTAATTAACTGAAACATTAAAAACAAACTGACGACCTTTAACCTCCACTCTGAGTGTGTGTGTTACTGGTCGTCATGGAAACAACATGATTGACAGGCTGACCCCTCCTCCTCCCGGCGCCTTGCTCCAAGGCAACAAGGAAACAACAGTGAGTGAATGCGAAGGCCGCGATCAGGAAGACGAAACGAAGGCGGCGGGAGGAGAAGTGAAGGTCCTCCCCGGGGCTGATGGGAAATATTCTCTCTCTCTGTTTACTTGAGGTCCAGCACCATGCCGGCCGGGTTCTCCAGGTAATCCCTCCACAGGTTGGAGAACCGACACATGGTGGCTCCGTCGATGATGCGATGATCCGCCGACCAGCTGACGTTCATGATGTGTGCTCGGACCACCTGACCGCCGGCGTCGAACCGAGGAAGAACCTGAAGGAGGAAAAAAAACAAGATGGCCGAAGTCAAGATGTTTTCTGTCATTTCTTTTAGATTTTTTGTTAGTTTCAGTTTTTGTCCTTTTCAGAAACCCCTCCAATGAGTCGGCACCTTAACGTGGGGGGGGGGGTCTATGGGACAAAGTGACCCTGGGAGCTGTGCTGTCGGGGCATTTAGCTCCTGGTAGGGTCTCCCAACACAAAGTGGCAATTCACACACCCTTTATGAATCCAATCCAAAAGAGTTGTGAAACCTCGCCCGGAAAAGGGAAACCGGGGCCCCTTCTGGAGCCAGAACTGGGAGGGGAACTCGCCGACGAGTCATGGGAGTTTGCCCATCCAGTCTACATGTGTTTTGTGGACTTGGAGAAGGCTTACGACCGTGTCCCCGGGGAGTCCTGCGGGGGGGTACTGGGGGAATATGGGGTACCGGGGCTGCTGGTACGAGCCATCCGGTCCTTGTATAACCAAAGTGAGAGCTGTGTCCGTATACTCGGCACAAAGTCAAACACATGTCCGGTGGGTGTCGGCCTCCTCCAGGGTTTTCCCTTGTCACCGATCCTGTTTGTGATTTTCATGGACAGGATCTCAAGGTGCAGCCGGGGGGAGGAGAGTGTCCGGTTTGGGGACCTCAGAATTGTGTGTCTGCTCTTTTCAGACGATGTGGTTCTGTTGGATCCAGGCTCTGGATCAGGACCTCTGCTTTGGGTTTTCATTGTCCTTGCTCCCACTTTCGTTCATAAAACAAATGTCAATTTATTTATATTTATATATCAGATTCATATCGCCATCCTGCCAGGAGACGCCGATTATTAACAACTGATACATGCTTACCGACACCTCCCTGTCGCCATGACAACAGCACATTCAGGTATAAACAGGATTCATGTTGTTCGGGACCCACCTGGATTTTTCCCAGAGCTCCGATGACCACTTCAGGAGGAAGAATGACTGGTTTGGCGTACGTCCCTCCGATCTGATTAAACCAAAAACAAGAAACAGATTAAAGTCAGTCAAATCTGAAGCAGGTTCAGGTTCTGGTTCTGGTTCTGGTTCAGGTTCTGGTGTGTTGCTGTTGTTGAACTCACTGATCCGATGTTGGACAGGGTGAAGGTTCCTCCGCTGAGCTCGTTGGTTCCCAGCTGACCTGCAGATCCGAGCGTCTGCAGACGGTTCAACTCCTGAGCGATCTGGAAGACACTGAGCAGCTGGACGTTCTTCACGTTGGGAACCAGCAGACCCAGACTGGTGTCCATCGCCAGGCCAACGTTATGAGACGCCTGCAGACCAGAGACACACCTCTCAACAACAACAACAACAACAACAACATGTCCACACGTCTGCAGCAGCGTCTCTCAAAGCGTCTCCTGGGACACGACAGACCGATCTGGTCTCTGAGGACGTCCCGTTGTGATGTTTGTTATCTAATATAAAAGTTCTGATACAGATTCTTGAAACTATTTGTGAATCAATGAACCACTTACTAACTTTCTACAGAGCTTTCAACCATCCTCAGTGGATGAAGGAGCTCAGTTGTCATGGAGACGGCTCTGGTGTCACAACGTTAATATAATGAACCTAACCTGACATAGATATAAGGTGATGAACAAGAGGAGGTGTTGACCTTGTATGTGATGTTCTGGCAGCCTTCGTCCACCGAGGCGTTCAGGATTGGAAAGTGGAGGAGGCTGAGGGAGGCAGCCTGGACCAATGAGAGCACAGCATTAACATCATCACTCAACGTTCAACCAATCAGCATTAACATGAGCCGCGGTACCTTGATGAAGAAGGGCATGTAGCTCAGTTTGACCCCCCGACCTTCAGAGATGGACCTGAGTTCAGCTCTCAGAGACACCAGGCGGCTCAGGTCCACCTCGTCACAGTAACCGAAGTGAGGAATCTTCAGCGCCGCCGTCATCGTCTTCACCATCGCTCTGTGGAAACCTGGAGGACAAACGCCGACACACTCAACACCACCTGAAGAGTCTACAGGTGTATTCAGACCACAGACCTGGACCTGGAGTCTACTGGGTACAGGTGTGTTCAGACCACAGACCTGGACCTGGAGTCTACTGGGTACAGGTGTGTTCAGACCACTACTCTGGACAACACCACTGATCCTGTTACCAGTACGACCAGTGCCATGATAAATCTGGACCAGTCTCTGACCTTTGAGGGGCTCGGTGACGTCCTTGCCGGTGAAGACAGGTTTGGGGATGGTGGCTGGAGGTTTGATGGCTGCCGTAGTGCTCACAGGCCCGGCAGCAGCAGCAGCGGCAGCAGCAGGAGGGGGGGGCGGAGTCTGGATCTCTTGGAACAGGGTCGGAGGTATGATGGCTCCGGTCTGCTTCGCCAGGAAGTTCAGGATGTCCTCCTTCAGGATCCGTCCGTCTCTCCCCGTCCCCACCACCTCACTGAGCTTAATCTGAGTCAAACCAGTCAAACCAGTCACAGGTTAAACTGGGGACAGACTGGGGGACAGACTGGGGGACAGACTGGAGACAGACTGGGGGACAGACTGGAGACAGATTGGGGGACAGACTGGAGACAGATTGGGGTCAGACTGGGGGACAGACTGGAGACAGACTGGGGGACAGACTGGAGACAGATTGGGGGACAGACTGGAGACAGATTGGGGTCAGACTGGGGGACAGACTGGAGACAGACTGGGGGACAGACTGGAGACAGATTGGGGTCAGACTGGGGTCAGACTGGGGTCAGACTGGGGGACAGACTGGGGTCAGATTGGGGTCAGACTGGGGTCAGACTGGGGGACAGACTGGGGTCAGATTGGGGTCAGACTGGAGACAGACTGGGGGTCAGACTGGGGTCAGACTGGGGTCAGACTGGGGTCAGACTGGAGACAGACTGGGGGACAGACTGGGGTCAGACTGGGGACAGACTGGAGACAGACTGGAGACAGACTGGCGGACAGACTGGGGTCAGATTGGAGACAGACTGGGGACAGACTGGGGTCAGATTGGAGACAGACTGGGGTCAGACTGGGGTCAGATTGGAGACAGACTGGGGTCAGACTGGAGACAGATTGGGGTCAGACTGGAGACAGATTGGGGTCAGACTGGAGACAGACTGGGAGACAGATTGGGGTCAGACTGGAGACAGACTGGGAGACAGACTGGGAGACAGATTGGGAGACAGATTGGGAGACAGATTGGGGGACAGATTGGAGACAGATTGGGGTCAGACTGGAGACAGACTGGGGGACAGACTGGAGACAGACTGGGGGACAGACTGGGGGACAGACTGGGGTCAGACTGGAGACAGACTGGGGGACAGATTGGGGTCAGACTGGAGACAGACTAGGGGACAGACTCACATTGTTCTCCATGGCGAGGCGCCTGACGGCGGGCGTGGCCTGGGTCTTGTGACCTTTGATCTCCTGGTGGGTGTGTTCTTCTCGAGCCATGGCAGGCGTCTCCACCACGTCCTCCTCCTGGATCACCTCTGATCAACAACAAGGTTTTGGTCTGAACCAGAACAACAGGAAACACTGAGGACCTGGTTCCAGACTAACATTAGGTGTCGTGTCTCACCTGAACTGGACTCTGTCTCGATGTCCACCAGTGCTTTTCCCACTAAGGCGGTGCCGTCTACGTCGTAATAGAGTTTTTTGATGACTCCATCGTAGCGGCTGGTAATGGTGACGGACGCCTTGTCGCTCTGAACCTCACAGATACTGTCGAACTGAGACACCTTATCGCCCTCCTTCACGTACCTGAGAGACAATTATATCCATAGAGAGACAAAGACCATCCGGTATTGACTCTTTTCTGCCCAACTCGTTGAATATGTTGAAATATTTCTACAGACACAGCAGACTGGGACAATAAAGAGGACACTGGGAACAAACTGGAGACACTGGACACAGCCGGGGAACACTGGAGACAAACTAGGACAGACTATGGATGTTGGGGACAAAGTGGAAAAAGAGTGGAAACAGACATGTCTCTGACTGGGAACAATGGAAACACGGGAGACAGACTGGTGACACTGGGAACGGACTGAGGACAGATTTGGAACACTGGACAGACTAGTTTTACCATTTATTAGTGTCTGTGGTCCCTGGTATGTTTCTGTGGTCCCTGGTAAGTTTCTGTGGTCCCTGGTATGTTTCTGTGGTCCCTGGTATGTTTCTGTGGTCCCTGGTAAGTTTCTTTGGTCCCTGGTAAATTTCTGTGGTCCCTGGTATGTTTCTGTGGTCCCTGGTAAGTTTCTTTGGTCCCTGGTATGTTTCTTTGGTCCCTGGTATGTTTCTGTGGTCCCTGGTAAGTTTCTTTGGTCCCTGGTAAATTTCTGTGGTCCCTGGTATGTTTCTGTGGTCCCTGGTAAGTTTCTTTGGTCCCTGGTATGTTTCTGTGGTCCCTGGTAAGTTTCTTTGGTCCCTGGTATGTTTCTTTGGTCCCTGGTATGTTTCTGTAGTCCCTGGTATGTTTCTGTGGTCCCTGGTATGTTTCTGTAGTCCCTGGTATGTTTCTGTATTCCCTGGTATGTTTCTGTGGTCCCTGGTATGTTTCTGTGGTCCCTGGTAAGTTTCTTTGGTCCCTGGTATGTTTCTGTGGTCCCTGGTAAGTTTCTGTGGTCCCTGGTATGTTTCTGTGGTCCCTGGTATGTTTCTGTGGTCCCTGGTAAGTTTCTTTGGTCCCTGGTATGTTTCTTTGGTCCCTGGTATGTTTCTGTGGTCCCTGGTAAGTTTCTTTGGTCCCTGGTATTTTTCTGTGGTCCCTGGTATGTTTCTGTGGACCCTGGTATGTTTCTGTGGTCCCTGGTATGTTTCTGTGGTCCCTGGTATGTTTCTGTGGTCCCTGGTAAGTTTCTTTGGTCCCTGGTATGTTTCTTTGGTCCCTGGTATGTTTCTGTGGTCCCTGGTAAGTTTCTTTGGTCCCTGGTATTTTTCTGTGGTCCCTGGTATGTTTCTGTGGACCCTGGTATGTTTCTGTGGTCCCTGGTATGTTTCTGTGGTCCCTGGTATGTTTCTGTGGTCCCTGGTATGTTTCTTTGGTCCCTGGTATGTTTCTGTAGTCCCTGGTATGTTTCTGTGGTCCCTGGTATGTTTCTGTGGTCCCTGGTATGTTTCTGTGGTCCCTGGTATATTATGTTTAGTGTTTTGAATAGTGTTTTGCTTGAAATGCCCATCCCTATTATTCATGTGGTCTCAGTATTCATGTGGTCTCAGTATTCATGTGGTCTCAGAACTTACCACTCCTTCACCGTCACCTCCATGATTCCCTCTCCGATGTCAGACAGTTTGAACTGGACGATTGGTCCTCGAGTCACTGCAGGAGAAAACACATCAACGACATCATCACAACATCTTCATCACTTCGTGTGGAACCGTTGAGCAGGACTGAAGGTCTCCTGTAATCTGAGACCTGATTAATAAACCTTTATCCCTCTCTTTATCTCTTGAACTGTGTAATGAAACCTCACAAACCGCTGAACCAGGAAGAACTCCATCGCAAAAAACCAAGAGCCAGCCCACTTTAATCTGGCAGGTTGCCACGGTAACTTCCAGGATGTTTAATAGTAGAAACAAGTGAATAAAGAGTTTGTTGTGTGGAGGACTGGACACCCAACGACTTCCTGAATTCCTGAAACTGGATTGACCAGATCTGAACTGACTCTGAATGATTCACTGATTATTAAGTTCATACTCTTAAAAAACTACTAAATAATCTACTACTTAACTTCCAAAAAAACAGACAGAGGTTTTGTGTGTGGACGTTGGTCCTTGCTGGTCTGGACTTTGGTTCTTCATAGAGCTGTACCGAATAGTTGGACGCTTCATTCATAACGTTGACATTTTAATTCTAAAACAACTTTTGAAGCATCATTCGAAAACCTCAATAGAAGCTTCGAATGTAAAAAAAAAATTGGCATTAGCTACAGCCCTAGTACCTGCTGGAGTCTGGACTTTGGGTTCTGGTAATGTCAGGACTTTGGTCCCTGCTGGAGTCTGGACTTTGGGTTATGGTAATATCAGGACTTTGGTCCCTGCTGGAGTCTGGACTTTGGGTTATGGTAATATCAGGACTTTGGTCCCTGCTGGAGTCTGGACTTTGGGTTATGGTAATATCAGGACTTTGGTCCCTGCTGGAGTCTAGACTTTGGGTTATGGTAATATCAGGACTTTGGTCCCTGCTGGAGTCTGGACTTTGGGTTATGGTAATATCAGGACTTTGGTCCCTGCTGGTGTCTGGGCTTTGGGTTCTGGTAATGTCAGGACTTTGGTCCCTGCTGGTGTCTGGACTTTGGGTTATGGTAATATCAGGACTTTGGTCCCTGCTGGAGTCTGGACTTTGGGTTCTGGTAATGTCAGGACTTTGGTCCCTGCAGGTCTGGACTTACCGGTGGCAGTGTACAGCGTCCTGCTGCTGAACATCTGGAGGTTTCGGTCACATCTGAAGGTGAACGGCTGCACAGTTCTATCAGATCTGAAGTTCTGCAGCCGGAAACATCTGCAGCGGTACCGCTGACTCAGCTGACAGGAAGAGAACCAGAAAACAGGTACAAAGATCAACTTGACCGTTCAACAACAGACAGTACACCCGTACTCTACCCGTCTGTGAGGACTCTACCCGTCTGTGAGGACTCTACCCGTCTGTGTGGACTCTACCAGTCTGTGTGGACTCTACCCATCTGTGAGGACTCTACCAGTCTGTGTGGACTCTACCAGTCTGTGAGGACTCTACCAGTCTGTGAGGACTCTACCAGTCTGTGTGGACTCTACCCGTCTGTGAGGACTCTACCAGTCTGTGAGGACTCTACCCGTCTGTGGTGACTCTACCCATCTGTGAGGACTCTACCAGTCTGTGAGGACTCTACCAGTCTGTGAGGACTCTACCAGTCTGTGTGGACTCTACCCGTCTGTGAGGACTCTACCAGTCTGTGAGGACTCTACCCGTCTGTGTGGACTCTACCCGTCTGTGTGGACTCTACCCATCTGTGAGGACTCTACCAGTCTGTGTGGACTCTACCAGTCTGTGAGGACTCTACCAGTCTGTGAGGACTCTACCCATCTGTGAGGACTCTACCCATCTGTGAGGACTCTACCCATCTGTGAGGACTCTACCAGTCTGTGAGAACTCTACCAGTCTGTGAGGACTCTACCCATCTGTGAGGACTCTACCCATCTGTGAGGACTCTACCAGTCTGTGAGGACTCTACCCATCTGTGAGGACTCTACCCATCTGTGAGGACTTTACCAGTCTGTGAGGACTCTACCCATCTGTGAGGACTCTACCCATCTGTGAGGACTCTACCCATCTGTGAGGACTCTACCAGTCTGTGAGAACTCTACCAGTCTGTGAGGACTCTACCAGTCTGTGTGGACTCTACCCGTCTGTGAGGACTCTACCAGTCTGTGAGGACTCTACCCGTCTGTGAGGACTCTACCAGTCTGTGAGGACTCTAACAGTCTGTGTGGACTCTACCAGTCTGTGAGGACTCTACCAGTCTGTGAGGACTCTACCCGTCTGTGAGGACTCTACCAGTCTGTGAGGACTCTACCCGTCTGTGAGGACTCTACCCGTCTGTGAGGACGCTACCCGTCTGTGTGGACTCTACCAGTCTGTGTGGACTCTACCCGTCTGTGAGGACTCTACCAGTCTGTGAGGACTCTACCCGTCTGTGAGGACTCTACCAGTCTGTGAGGACTCTACCCGTCTGTGAGGACTCTACCAGTCTGTGTGGACTCTACCCGTCTGTGAGGACTCTACCAGTCTGTGAGGACTCTACCCGTCTGTGAGGACTCTACCAGTCTGTGTGGACTCTACCAGTCTGTGTGGACTCTACCCGTCTATGAGGACTCTAACCGTCTGTGTGGACTCTACCAGTCTGTGAGGACTCTACCAGTCTGTGTGGACGCTACCCGTCTGTGTGGACTCTACCAGTCTGTGAGGACTCTACCAGTCTGTGAGGACTCTACCAGTCTGTGAGGACTCTACCCGTCGGTAGAGCATGTTAGCAGTTAGCCACTCTCCACTTATCAGCAGCCTGTTAGCATGTTAGCAGTTAGCCACTCTCCAGTTATCAGCAGCCTGTTAGCTGTTAGCATGTTAGCAGTTAGCCACTCTCCACCAATCAGCAGCCTTTTAGCTGTTAGCATGTTAGCAGTTAGCCACTCTCCAGTTATCAGCAGCTGTTAGCTATTAGCTGTTAGCAGTTCGCCTCTCTCCAGTGATCAGCAGCTATTAGCATGTTAGCAGTTAGCCACTCTCCAGTGATCAGCAGCTGTTAGCTGTTAGCTGTTAGCCTCTCTCCAGTGATCAGCAGCTGTTAGCTGTTATCATGTTAGCAGTTAGCCTCTCTCCAGTGATCAGCAGCTGTTGGCTGTTAGCATGTTAGCAGTTAGCCACTCTCCAGTTATCAGCAGCTGTTAGCTGTTAGCTGTTAGCAGTTAGCAGTTAGCCACTCTCCACCTGTCAGCAGCCTGTTAGAATGTTAGCTGTTAGCCTCTCTCCACCTATCAGCAGCTATTAGCATGTTAGCAGTTAGCCTCTCTCCAGTGATCAGCAGCTGTTGGCTGTTAGCATGTTAGCAGTTAGCCACTCTCCAGTTATCAGCAGCTGTTAGCTGTTAGCTGTTAGCAGTTAGCCACTCTCCATCTATCAGCAGCCTGTTAGAATGTTAGCAGTTAGCCACTCTCCACCTGTCAGCAGCCTGTTAGAATGTTAGCAGTTAGCCACTCTCCACCTATCAGCAGCTGTTAGCTGTTAGCATGTTAGCAGTTAGCCACTCTCCACCTGTCAGCAGCCTGTTAGAATGTTAGCAGTTAGCCACTCTCCACCTATCAGCAGCTGTTAGCTGTTAGCATGTTAGCAGTTAGCCTCTCTCCAGTTCTCAGCAGCAGTTAGCATGTTAGCAGTTAGCCTCTCTCCACCTATCAGCAGCCTGTTAGCATGTTAGCAGTTAGCCTCTCTCCACCTATCAGCAGCTGTTAGCCTCTCTGACCCAGCAGCTGGTTCACCTGCAGGATGCTAACTGAAGCTACATGCTAAACACAGCAGTTAGCAGTTAGCAGGTAACACTGATCTGTTGCATTATCAGCATCAGGATCAGCCAGCAGCAGTCACAGCAGCTGATTGGCTAACAGCTGTGGGCTGCCCGGGTGACGCAGTGATGACGTCACTCGGTCAACGTCAGCAGCAGAACCAACCAAACACAGAACCACAGAACCAGACAGCAGAATGCTTTAATAAACTCTGTTCTCTCACCAGCTGTCTGAGCACAGTGAAGGAGCCTCTGGTCACCGCCGCCATCTTCTCGTCCAGACGTCACAACTGCACGCCCCTCCCAGGAGCCAATCACCGCTCAGCGCCTTGTTCTCTTCCGGGTGCAACAGACTGGATGCAGCAGTGACGTCACGCTGCCCCCCAGCGGCCAGCGGCGGAACTACAGTGATGCTGCTATTTAAATATACAATAATAATAATATACTGATTCTAATACTACATTTATTTATTTATTTATTTAACTTTACTGTCTCTCTGCCTCCTAACGCTCTCTTTATGGGCTCCTGTATAATCTCTATTTTTACTTATTCTAGCTGTATATACCAATTATTATTATTATTATCAATAATAATAATAATAATATTGTTGTGATTGTTATTATTATTAAAATCAATATTTTTATTGTTATTAATTTTATTATTGTCATTGTTATTAAAATGTTTCTTCCCTATCAATCTGTACTTATTTCTGTCTTTGTGCTGCTGCAACACCTATCTCACACTATCTTATCTTATCTTATCTTATCTTATCTTATCTTATCTTATTTTATTATTTAAATGTACACTTCCCTATCTATCTGTGCTTCAGAGCATGTCATTAGTTCATTAAAGCGGTGGAACACATTCAGGACCTTTATCTTCTTTTTAAACTTTTATTCTGATTATTTGATCCTTTTAGCTTCATTGATTGTGTAATCATCACTTAAATGTCATGCATTTTATAGTTTTATTTCTGACTTTATGGACTTCAAAAGAAATAATTATTTTAACTTTCTTTTGTCAGTTTCATAAAAAAAACGTTCAGAACGTCCAACTAAAACATTTGAATACATCTGAACTACGAAGTGATGTTTTTCTTTGTATTTTGCTCTTCTGTGTGTGATTTCACTTATTTATCTATTTAATAATTTTACTTTTATGTGTGTGTGTGTGTGTTTATATGTATATATATTTATATATATAGTATATGTATGTACAGTATAGTATGTATGTATACTGTCAGCCTGCTGTTGTTCTTCCCGCTGCCTGCAGGAGGCGACTCAACTGAACCACCGGAAGCATCAAGTTCACATGAGGATAAACTTTTGAGTTTTCAAAATAAAGTGCATTATATATGTTGGTTTGTGTGAAATAACTAAATATAAATATTCAAATACTATAATTAAGAATACTTTTTAAGGTACCTGTACTTTTATACTTCTACTCCACTCCATGTACACGACAGTTGTAGATACGAGTTACTGTGACGACTGTATGTAAAATAAAAAAATATATAATAGTATAATAATATATAATATAATATAAGATATACTTTTACTTTTGATACTTGAAGTACATTTTGCTGCTAATACTTAACTTTAGTATACATTCCTGTTTACATTACAGTTCATTCATTTGACAATTACTGTCCACCACAAATATATATTATTTTATCTTTACTAAATGTCTTTTACATATTTTAACTTCTGCACTATTTTATGTCTTAGATTCTCATTTATAGTTGCATGTTTTTTTCTTATATATTCATATTTAATGAGCGTTGCAGGAGGCCGCTCTGTGATTGTTGTGTCTGTGATTGTTGTGCATTTTGTTTATTTTTTTTTTTATCTAACCTCTATTTAACCAGGAGTAAAAACTCATTGAGATTAAAAATCTCTTTTCCAAGAGTGTCCTGGCCGAGATAGGCAGCAGCACAGTTACACGGTTGCAGACATAAAACAAACATAACAATTTAAAACAATGACAAAGAGCAAATTACAGAATCATAAGGTGTTAAAAAACAGTCATCAGCATTCAAAACGTCTACAGCCAGATGTGCTTGTTTCCAAGTTGCTAGTGACAATAAATTAATAACTGAATCATCCAGCAAAGCACAAAAACAATAACTACTTTTATTCTGAAAGCCACCGGAAGTGGAATTATAGTGACTCGACAGAGAGAAGTTCCAGAAGAAGAAGAAGAAGAAGAAGAGAGAGAAGTAGAAGAGTAAGAAGAGTAAGAACAGACCCAAACAGAAGAAGAAGAGTCCAGTCCGGTCAGTCGGAACCAGCCTCCGTGTTGCACAGTCCCGGTTCGGTTCGGGTGCAGATGGACTCCTCCGTGGTGCAGATCGACGGCAGCGTGATGGAGGGAGTGAGTACAGATGTTCCGCTGCTAACATGCTAACATGCTAACAGAAGGCTAGCTGCCGGTTCTGAGCGGGTTCTGATGTGTGTTTCTCCCCGGTACCGGTTCTCTTTAGGGCGGACAGATCCTCAGAGTGTCCGCGGCGCTCAGCTGCATCAGCGGCTCCTCCGTCACAATCACCAAGATCCGAGCCGGCAGAACCTCACCTGGGCTCAGGTGAGTTACAGGCTAACGGCTAGCAGCTAGCAGGCTAACAGGCTAACAGCTAGCAGGCTAATGTTAGCAGCTAGCAGGCTAACGTTAGCCTATTGATGGAAGTTGAGTGTGAGGCTAACTTAGTTAGCAGATAACAATGAAACCAAAGGCTGAACTCTTAAAGGTTTGTTTTTATTTGCTAACCGACTGAACCCGGCTGTAGTTCCTCTGTTAGCTGAGAGTCTCCCGGTTTCTCCCGGTTTCTCCCGGTTTGCTGCTGTAGAGAAACTGAATGTGGCTTCAGTGGAGAAGAGAAGAGGCCGACCAGACTGCATTCAGATATCTCCTAAAATAAGAGTTTCTGTGTTGTGGGCAGACTCACATAACTCCTGAGACATGGCTGATCACATCCAGCCGGCCTGCTGGAGCTGCTCTTTCATTCGGCCTCAATCCTCTTCATACAGCAGCGTTTATATTCATACATTTATAGAAATATAACAGAAATCTGTGCAGATTCTTTGTCGCAGTTTTTCTTCCACTAAGGGGGAGCAGCGTCATCCAGCAGCTGTCAATCACTTCTGTTCAGGAAGTTTATTGATTTACAGGAAGGATCAATATGTACCGATTTCACTAGAAGACTCTGAGCATCCAAAACCCATTTTAGTCTTATTTGTGTAAATGTCTGAACACTATCATTGCTATCAGAACACTATCATAACGCTATCATAACACTATTATAACACTATCATAACACTATCACACTATCATAACACTATTATAACACCATCATTACACTATCAGAACACATCATTACGAAGATGAGAACGTGAGATTTGTGTAACTTCTGAATGGAGTTCTGAGGAAGCGTTAAAATGTCACATTTCTACATGGAGTTTGTTGAGCGTTTCTCAGACAGATCAGATGTTCTGTATGATATATGTGTGTGTGTGTGTGTGTGTGTGTGTGTGTGGGTGTGCGTGTGTGTGTGTGTGTGTGTGTGTGTGTGCGTGCGTGCGTGTGTGTGTGTGTGTGTGTGTGTGTGTGTGTGTGTGTGTGTGTGTGTGTGTGTGTGCAGACCTCAGCACCTGAGCGGCCTCCAGCTGGTCTCAGATCTGTGTTCTGGTGATCTACAGGGAGCCTCCATCGGCTCCACTGAGATCAGTCTGAGTCCAGGAAAGATCCAGTCAGGAAAACACACAGCTGATCCACAGACAGCAGGGTGAGACTGTCTGTCTGTCTGTCTCTCTGTCTGTCTCTCTCTCTGTCTCTCTTTATCTCTGTCTGTCTGTCTGTCTGTCTGTCTCTCTGTCTCTCTGTCTGTCTGTCTCTCTCTCTGTCTGTCTGTCTCTCTGTCTGTCTCTCTCTCTGTCTCTCTTTATCTCTGTCTGTCTGTCTGTCAGTCTGTCTCTCTGTCTGTCTGTCTCTCTCTCTGTCTGTCTGTCTCTCTTTATCTCTGTCTCTCTGTCTCTCTCTGTCCTGTTTTACTGACTCAGTTCTTCTTTTAATGTAACGCTTGTGTGTGTGCGTGTGTGCGTGTGCGTGTGTGTGTGTGCGTGTGTCTCTGTGTGTGTTGTGTATCAGGAGTGTGTGTCTGTTACTCCAGGTGTCTCTACCTTGTGCTCTGTTCGCTGACTCGTCCTCTGAGCTCCGTCTGAAGGGAGGAACCAACGCAGAGATGGCTCCTCAGATAGACTACACCATCAAGGTACAAGTACTACACCTAGTACTACACCTAGTACTACACTCTGTATACACAGAGATGGCTCCTCAGATAGACTACACCATCAAGGTACTAGTACTACATCTAGTACTACATCTAGTACTACACCTAGTACTACACTCTGTATACACAGAGATGGCTCCTCAGATAGACTACACCATCAAGGTACTAGTACTACATCTAGTACTACATCTAGTACTACACCTAGTACTACACTGTGTATACACAGAGATGGCTCCTCAGACATACATGTATACAGAGTATGTTGTGTACTCTCTGTATACAGAGTATGTTGTGTACTCTCTGTATACAGAGTATGTTGTGTACTCTCTGTATAAATGTTTATAGAGTATGTTGTGTACTCACTGTATACAGAGTATGTTGTGTACTCTCTGTATAAATGTTTATAGAGTATGTTGTGTACTCACTGTATACACAGTATGTTGTGTACTCTCTGTGTACTCTGGACTCATTAAAGTGTACTAACGGTGTATTTTCTTCTTCAGGTGTTTAAACCAATGGTGGAGAAGTTTGGAGTCCATTTTGACTGTGACGTCATAATGAGGTCAGTTTCCTGTTTCCTGTCTGCTCAATAGAAACAGTAGAAACAATAGAAACGCTACAAACAATAGAAACAGTAGAAACGGTAGAAACGGTAGAAACGGTAGAAACAGTAGAAACGCTAGAAACAGTAGAAACAATAGAAACAGTTGAAACAATAGAAACAGTAGAAACAGTACAAACGGTAGAAACAGTTGAAACAGTAGAAAAGCTAGAAACAGTAGACACAATAGAAACAGTAGAAATGGTAGAAACGGTAGAAACAATAGAAACAGTAGAAGCGGTAGAAACAGTAGAAAAGCTAGAAACAGTAGAAACAATAGAAACAGTAGAAACAATAGAAACATTAGAAACAGTAGAAAAGCTAGAAACAGTAGACAATAGAAACAGTAGAAACAGTAGACACAATAGAAACAGTAGAAACAGTAGAAACGCTAGAAACAGTAGAAACAATAGAAACAGTAGAAACAATAGAAACAATAGAAACAGTAGAAACAATAGAAACAGTAGAAACAGTAGACACAATAGAAACAGTAGAAACAATAGAAACAGTAGAAAAGCTAGAAACAGTAGACACAATAGAAACAGTAGACACAATAGAAACAGTAGAAAAGGTAGAAACAGTAGAAAAGCTAGAAACAATAGAAACAGTAGACACAATAGAAACAGTAGAAAAGCTAGAAACAATAGAAACAGTAGAAAAGCTAGAAACAGTAGACACAATAGAAACAGTAGAAACAATAGAAACAATAGAAACAGTAGAAACAATAGAAACAGTAGAAAAGCTAGAAACAGTAGACACAATAGAAACAGTAGAAAAGGTAGAAACAGTAGAAACAATAGAAACAATAGAAACAGTAGAAACAATAGAAACAGTAGAAAAGCTAGAAACAATAGAAACAGTAGACACAATAGAAACGCTAGAAACAGTAGACTAAATAGAAACAGTAGAAACGCTAGAAACAGTAGAAACGCTAGAAACAGTAGACTAAATAGAAACAATAGAAACGATAGAAACAGTAGACACAATCGAAACAGTAGAAACAGTAGAAACGATAGAAACGATAGAAACAGTAGAAACAGTGGAAACGATAGAAACGATAGAAACAGTAGAAACAATAGAAACAGTAGAAACAATAGAAACAGTAGAAACAATAGAAACAGTAGAAACGATAGAAACAGTGGAAACGATAGAAACAGTAGAAACAATAGAAACAGTAGAAACGATAGAAACAGTAGAAACGATAGAAACAGTAGAAACGATAGAAACGATAGAAACAGTAGAAACGATAGAAACAGTAGAAACGATAGAAACAGTAGAAACGATAGAAACAGTAGAAACGATAGAAACAGTAGAAACGATAGAAACAGTGGAAACGATAGAAACGATAGAAACAGTAGAAACGATAGAAACAGTGGAAACGATAGAAACGATAGAAACAGTAGAAACGGTAGAATCCCCGAGCAATGCATGCTGGGTAGATTTGTGTCCGACTTGATGCCGACTCGCTCTGACGTCATGACCACGTGGGCGACGATGA
Source organism: Sebastolobus alascanus (assembly GCA_916701645.2). Classification (NCBI taxonomy): domain Eukaryota; kingdom Metazoa; phylum Chordata; class Actinopteri; order Perciformes; family Sebastidae; genus Sebastolobus; species Sebastolobus alascanus. The sequence goes on from CAKAOJ020000367.1 coordinate 444,570, forward strand.
CCTCACGAGATCGAGGCGCCGCAGCTGCTCTCCACCGACTGTAAGACCCAGTGCATTATGGGAAACGGCTGGCTGTCTCCTGATCAGAGATCTGATTAGTTCTTAGTCTAGACAACAAACACCAGGTGTTGAAGAGAGTCACGACTTCCTGTGTAACTGTAACATTTAACAGTAGATTGTAGATCTGAGTGTCTGTGTCACCTGTTGATGGCGTTGTGATGTGGCGTTGTGTTGCAGAGGGTATTACCCTAAAGGTGACGGTGAGTCTCTGTTGAAGGTTTCACGTGTTGATGGCGTTGTGGCGTTGTGTTGCAGAGGGTATTACCCTAAAGGAGGCGGTGAGGTGATGGTGACGGTGAACCCGGTGAAAGAGCTGCAGCCGGTCGTCCTGACCGAGAGAGGAACCATCACCAAGATCTACGGCCGAGCCT
>CAKAOJ020000367.1:450000-455000 GCA_916701645.2 Sebastolobus alascanus
AGCCGAAGCTAGCCGACGTTAGCCGAAGCTAGCCGACGTTAGCCGGTAGTTAGCCGACGTTAGCCGAAGCTAGCCGACGTTAGCCGAAGCTAGCCGACGTTAGCCGAAGCTAGCCGACGTTAGCCGACGTTAGCCGAAGCTAGCCGACGTAAGCCGGTAGCTAGCCGTAATAACATTTCTCCTGGTCAGAATGCTAATTAAAGATATTAATATCCACAGTAACATCTGTACTAGTAGAAAGTATATTTCCAGATATCTACAGCTTTGATTGAACTAGTCAAAACTACATTTAAGATTTCTGTAAATCCTTAAAAACATGTATTAGTGGCTGTTTTAACTTTTTTAAACAAATATGTTTATTGCAATTTTTCACATAACATAAAAAACACTCAGTTCACCAAGGAAACCTGAACAGGACACATAAAGGTACTCTGATATATATATATATATATATATATATATATATATATATATATATATATATATATATATTGTAAGTAAGACATATTCTGTTTAGGTTTATTTATTTTGCACAAATGAAGACGAAACAAACAAAAATAAATGAATAATATAGAGTACAGGAAGAGGCAGAAAACCCTCTGAAGCCTCCACCGAGAGACAAGATCAATATACAGAAATAATATGACAAACAATTAGAACAAGATATATATAATAACAACAATAAACGGTCCTGAGCTGCTTTACTCCTGAAACACCAAAACTATCACTGAAGAGTGTGTTGACTCATCAGAACCAGCAGGTGGCAGCAAACACTATTATACACTTATATCACTGTGTATAAGTACATGATATCACTGTGTATTAGTACATGATATCACTGTGTATTAGTACATGATATCACTGTGTATTAATACATGATATCACTGTGTATGAGTACATGATATCACTGTGTATTAATACATGATATCACTGTGTATGAGTACATGATATCACTGTGTATTAGTACATGATATCACTGTGTATTAGTACATGATATCACTGTGTATTAATACATGATATCACTGTGTATTAGTACATGATATCACTGTGTATGAGTACATGATATCACTGTGTATTAGTACATGATATCACTGTGTATTAGTACATGATATCACTGTGTATTAATACATGATATCACTGTGTATTAGTACATGATATCACTGTGTATTAATACATGATATCACTGTGTATGAGTACATGATATCACTGTGTATTAGTACATGGTATCACTGTGTATGAGTACATGATATCACTGTGTATTAGTACATGATATCACTGTGTATTAGTACATGATATCACTGTGTATTAGTACATGATATCACTGTGTATTAGTACATGATATCACTGTGTATTAGTACATGATATCACTGTGTATTAGTACATGATATCACTGTGTATTAGTACATGATATCACTGTGTATGAGTACATGATATAACTGTGTATTAGTACATGATATCACTGTGTATGAGTACATGATATCACTGTGTATTAGTACATGATATCACTGTGTATTAGTACATGGTATCACTGTGTATGAGTACATGATATCACTGTGTATTAGTACATGATATCACTGTGTATTACTACATGATATCACTGTGTATTAGTACATGATATCACTGTGTATTAGTACATGATATTACAGTAGTTGGTTTAACTTCCCACCAGGACACAGTGACAGTTTTTCTTTTTCTTGATTTATCTTTAATATAATTAATGAATATTTATATTGATCTAAGTATTAACTTATTCAGGATGAAGAGTTCTAGTTTAGTTTCTCTGTTGAACGTCTTCTTTTTGTTTTCTTCATCTTCTAACATCCATGTTGGAAATATCATGTTTATCTGATAATCAATCAATAAAATCAATCAATAGGGTCTTCATTTATAAGCCAATATATTAAAAGAGAAGAAGAGGAGAAGAAGAGGAGGAGATAAAAGAGAAGAAGAGGAGAGGAGGAGGAGGAGATAAGAGAGAAGAAGAAGAGGAGAAGAGGAGGAGGAAATTAAAGAGGAGAAGAAGAGAAGGAGGAGGAGGAGGAGGAAATGATAAAAGAGAAGAAGAAGAGGAGAGGAGGAGGAGGAGGAAATGATAAAAGAGAAGAAGAAGAGGAGAGGAGGAGGAGGAGGAAATGATAAAAGAGAAGAAGAAGAGGAGAGGAGGAGGAGGAAATGATAAAAAAGAAGAAGAAGAGGAGAGGAGGAGGAGGAGGAGGAGATAAAAGAGAAGAAGAAGTGAAGCGTTGAGGAGATCTGAGGTTTTACAGACTGGAGGAAGTTCATATCCGTGTCTTCTTATCCCCCCCCCCGAACAAAGAGGGATTGTGGGTAAAAAAATAAGCTCCGGCACGCCAGCTTGGTGATCTGTCAGAGAAGCTGTCAGACAGGAAGTGATCCAGTCTGAGAAATATACGCTTTAACATAATCCTCCACTGTGGAGCTGGAGGAAGTACTTTAAATACTGTAGTACTCCTCTGTAGTACTCCTCTGTAGTACTGCTGTGTAGTACTCCTCTGTAGTACTTCTCTGTAGTACTCCTCTGTAGTACTCCTCTGTAGTACAGCTGTGTAGTAGTACTCCTCTGTAGTACTCCTCTGTAGTACTCCTCTGTAGTACTCCTCTGTAGTACTGCTGTGTATTGCTGTACCAGCAGGGCTCCTATTGGCTGAGCCCCCCCCCCCAGGTGAGCTGATGCTGCTGAGCAGCTCCTCTAAATGCTAATTGTTCCTCCTCCTCCTTCCTGCTCCGCCTCCATCAGCTAACGACCTCTCAGCCAATCACAGCTCCTCGTTTCCTCCGCCTGGCTGCTCGCCGTAAACAAACACAACATGTCTGTCAGACAGATGATCTGGAGACAGTCAGATTGTGTGGCGTGCTGCTCGGCGAGCAGTCACGCGTGTTTCACGTGTTTGAGAAGAAGAAGAAGAAGAAGAAGAAGAAGAGGAGCGTCTCCCCGTGCGGCTAATGGCGTCCGGCTGACAGGTCCATCGTGGATTTAACGGGCCGCCTCGGCTGCTTTGCATCCGGCCGACAGCTTCGCTGTTTGGTTCACTGGCCTCCATCAGAGACCCCCCCCCATGCTGCCCCCCCCCCTCCATCAGAGACCCCCCCCTGCTGCCCCCCCCCCCTCCATCAGAGACCCCCCCCTGCTGCCCCCCCCCCCCCTCCCCCGCCGTGCCGCCAGGTAATCTGTCCACGTGTGATGAGTCGTGAATAATCGGCCATTTTGAGACGCCGCCTGATAATTAACCCTTAAACGACACACACAAACACACACACACACACACACACACACACACACACACACACACACACACACACACACACACACACACACACACACACACACACACACACACACACACACACACACACACACACACACACACACACACAACCCTGTACTGCTGTACTAGTGAGGACACTCGTTTTTATAATGCACCACCCTAACGTTAACATCACAACTAAAGGCCTGACCCCAACCCTTACCTTAACCCCTCAACCATACCTTAACCCCTCAACCCATACCTTAACCCCCAACCCTTACCTTAACCCCCCAACCCTTACCTTAATCCCCCAACCCTTACCTTAACCCCCCAACCCTTACCTTAACCCCCCAACCCTTACCTTAACCCCCAACCCTTACCTTAACCCCCAACCCTTACCTTAACCCCCCAACCCTTACCTTAACCCCCCAACCCTTACCTTAACCCCCAAACCCTTACCTTAACCCCCAACCCTTACCTTAACCCCCCAACCCTTACCTTAACCCCCCAACCCTTACCTTAACCCCCCAACCCTTACCTTAACCCCCAACCCTTACCTTAACCCCCCAACCCTTACCTTAACCCCCAACCCTTACCTTAACCCCCCAACCCTAACCTTAACCCCCTAACCCTTACCTTAACACCCCAACCCTTACCTTAACCCCCCAACCCTTACCTTAACCCCCCAACCCTAACCTTAACCCCCTAACCCTTACCTTAACCCCCAACCCTTACCTTACCCTAACCTAAGCCTGATTCTACCCTGAACCCAGTACCAGGCCTCTGAAGGTCCCAGTGTTTGCACACACACACACACACACACACACACACACACACACACACACACACACACACACACACACACACACACACACACACACACACACACACACACACACACACACACAGAGCCGGCGGGTCAATTAAAGGCTGATGGACGAATCAGCAGACGGTCCATTAAACCGTCCGTCTGTCTGTCGGACTCCTGCAGAGACGCTCCGTCTCCTTCAGCAAGGACACACAGCTGGAGGCGCAGCAGGGTTCCTCTGCAGGGTTCCTCAGAGACCCGAGGTTCTCTGTGGTTCTCTGGGGAACCCAGAACAAACCTCACATTTAGTTAAAAACGGCTGAACAAAGACCTGATCTGGATCTCTGACCTGCTTCATGCAGAGACCGGCTCTGACAGGACGACCTCGCACAGATCGACCTCTGACCTCTGGGAGGGAATCTACTGCTTGAGTCTTAATAATAATAATAATAATAATAATAATAATAATAATAATAATAATAATACTAATCACAGAGGGTGTGGTATTAAGGTTAAAGGTCGCCTCTTCCTGCTACCTCAAGCTGCCCGTCAAAATAAAAGCTACAACAAAACAGAGAGCTCTGATTGGTCAGAGTCTGTCTTGTCTATCAGCCAATCACAGACCTGAAAACATGGACAATCAATTCAGTAAAATAACTAATTACCACTAGCCATTAAATAAAACTAGTAGCCATTAACTAAAACTAGTAGCCAACAACTAGAACACCAGTCAGAGGCCGAGTGCGGCCGGTTCAGGTGTTTCCTACTCCAGATGTTTGATCCAGCTGTAATGAGGAGAGATGATGTAATGTTTTAACCTCCTCTCTCTCTCTCTCTCTCTCTCTCTCTCTCTCTCTCTCTCTCTCTCTCTCTCTCTCTCTCTCTCTCTCTCTCTCTCTCTCTCTCTCCCTCTCTCTCTCTCTCCC
>CAKAOJ020000367.1:457500-462500 GCA_916701645.2 Sebastolobus alascanus
AGAGAGAGAGAAGCTCCGCCCCCCCGCGGGACGCACCGGGAGCAGCAGAGAGGATCGAGCCGGTGAAGGAGACGAACGCTCCTCCTGCAGCTCAAACTAACTTTCTGCTCCTTTGTCCTGATTTCTGCTCCGGATCGGATCGGCTCGGTTCAGTTCTGCAGCGGTGGAGCGGAACACGGAAAGTTTGAGTCTAGGAGCAAAGACCCAGAGACCCTGCAGAGACCCGGAGAACCAGAGACCCAGAAACCCTGCAGAGAACCAGAGACCCAGAAACCCGGAGACCCGGAGACGCGCTCCTGCAGCGGACTGACGGCGGGTCTGGAACTTCCAGAGCAGCGGGGAGAGCTGCAGCTCGGAGCCCGCTGAGCGGCTCGGTGTTCCCGGTGTTCCCGGTGGTGTTCCCGGTGGTGTTCCCGGTGTTCCCGGTTACATAAGAGACACAAAGGAGACATAAACCGTGCATGAGGTCCGGGACTCTGATCCGGGACTGTGATCCGGACTCTGTGTTAATGTTGGACCGGGTTTAGTGCAGCAGGACGCGCTGGACGGACCGGGTCTCTGCATGCTGCGGGTCTGATCCGGTTCTGATTGAGTGAAAACATGAAACTTTTGGACAGTTCGTCGTCCCGGAGACCGGAGGCGGATCAGCGGTTCTGGACCGGGGTACCGGGTTCATGAAGAAGAAGAAGTGGATCCATAATCCGTTAAAGTGAGAGAATGAAGCTGATCACTTATTGATTATTGATCCGGTTCCAGCTACAGTAGAGTGTTTCATGTGTTCTGGTTCTGGTTCTGGTCCCTGCGGGTCTCAGCGCGCCGCTCCGCCGCACATGGAGCTCTCCGGCCGGCCGCTGCTGCTGCTGCTGCTCGGGCTGCTGATCCGGTTCTGCTCAGCCGTCACCGACGACCGACTCATCTCCGACCGGTACGCGGTGTACTGGAACAGCTCCAACCCCAGGTAAGACCCGGTCCAGACCCGGTCCAGACCCGGTGGGAGGCAGACTGGAGGTGTAGGGGAGACCGGGACCAGCTGGAACAGTTTGGGTTAATTCTAACATTAATAAGAAATCATCGGGCTGACCTCAGGTCTGTTTCTGTTCATTCACATTTTAATTAGAACTTTAATTCTCAGCTTTTAAAGTCCATTAAAGGACTTTATCAAGTTTTACTGTCAAAATTCTGCAAATAAAAAAAACATATTAAAAACTGTGAACACAGAAATCATTAAATAATAAAAACCTCCATAAATAAACATTTAATACAGAATATATAGAATCTAGATTTATTATAGAATTAATACTGAGACTGAATCTAAAGGTTTTTAATTGTGTCTGATGTGAGATTATAATCCAGATTAAAGACACAATATTCAGAGTTCATGTCTTTTAATATTAAAATACAAATGAATATTTAAAATATATAAATATATATATAGTTTTAACAATGAGTGAAAGAGTCAGACTCGTCTAAACGGAGGGCCCGACTCCTCTGGACCCCTCTAGACGGGTCCAGACGGGTCCAGAGGGGTATCTAGACCCAACTGGACTGGAATTGGATTAATTCAATTAACAATAATTTAAACCAGTTTCTGTGTTTTCTGTCTCAGTGAACTAAATGAGACTTTTAAAGACGTCTAGCTGAATAAATCTTTGACTATTTTCTGACTCTTTATAGATATTTAATTATTAGTTCATCTGTAGAATCAACGATCAGGTTAATCAATAATGAAAATAATCTATAAATATCTAACGTGACTCTTCAGCTTTAGTCTGAAAACTAAATTAAGTTTAGAACAAGAACAAATTCTACTAATGAAGAAACCAGAACCAGAGATTACTGATCTAACATTTATATTTACTGATTACTGATCTAATATTTATATTTATATTTACTGATCTGGTATTTATATTTATTAATTACTGATCTGATATTTATATTTACTGATTACTAATCTGATATTTATATGTATTGATTACTGATCTGATATTTACATTTACTGATTACTAATCTGATATTTATATGTATTGATTACTGATCTGATATTATTGGATTACATTAGTGACGGCCTTCATGTTGCACCTGACCCCGGTCTCCCCTACGGTCCAGCGGTGACCTCTGATGTCACCAACCTGTCACTGTTTTCTCTTCTTCTGTGTTTTTTTCCTGTCATATTTCAGTATGGGCTCACCGTTCTGCCCTCTGATTGGCTGGCTGCGCTCTGAACCGTCCAATAGGAGCCTGCCGTGTTTGCAGCTTTTGTGGTTTTATTTTGGAGGTTTTACAACAGGAAGGAAATAAATGAGAGAAATGAAAGTTAAAGAACAGAAACACATGTTTGATTCATCAGAGAGAGTCTGCGTTTCCACACCACTCATCACAGTATTCCTCTAGTACTCATCACAGTATTCCTCTAGTACTCATCACAGTATTCCTCTAGTACTCATGTAGGATTTTCTGCAGTATTCCTCCAGAATTCCTGCAGTATTACTGTAGTATTTTCTGAAGTATTCCTGCAGTATTTCTACAGTATTCCTGTAGTATTTTCTGTAGTTTTGCCTGCATTATTCCTCCAGTATTCCTGCAGTATTTCTGCAGTATTCCTGTAGTACTCATTTAGTATTTTCTTTAGTATTTCTTTAGTATTTTCTGCAGCATTCCTGTAGTATTTTCTGTAGTTTCGCATGCAGTATTCCTCCAGTATTCCTGCAGTATTTCTGCAATATTCCTTTAGTATTTTCTGCAGTATTCCTGCAGTATTCCTGTATTATTTTCTGCAGTATTCCTGTAGTATTTTCTGTAGTTTTGCCTGCAGTATTTTCTGCAGTATTCCTGCAGCATTCCTGAGTATTCTTGCAGTAGTTTCTGTTGTATTTTCTGCAGTATTCCTGTTTTGTTTCCTGAAGTATTCTTGTATTATTTCTGTAGTATTTTTGCAGTATTCCTGTAGTCTTTTCTGCAGTATTATCTGTAGTATTTTCCGCAGTTTTATCTGTAGTATTTTCTGCAGTATTATCTGTAGCTTTTTCCGCAGTATTATCTGTAGTATTTTCTGCGGTATTATATGTAGTATTTTCTGCAATATTATCTGTAGTATTTTCTGCAGTATTCCTGTAGTATTTTCTGCAGTATTTCCTGTAGTATTTTCTGCAGTAATTCCTGTAGTATTTTCTTCCAGTTTGAGTCTGTGAGACGAACACAGTTCACACAAACTGTCGATCAATAATCAATAACTGTTGATTAATATTTAATTAAATTAAATTAATATCAACATACTGTCACCACTTTACACACTGTGAAGCAGAATAGTACTCCCTCCAGTATATCTGTACTGAAGTTCTTCAGCGTGTGTGTGCTACAGTAATCAGTGAGTATTTGTACTACATAAATCAGAGTATTAATACTCTTTGAGTGAATCTTTAAACTTTGACAGAAATCAGATTTTAATATCAGTCGTGAACACAGAGACTGTTTAGCGTCAGCAGACAGGAAGTGAAGCGAAGCGTCTGCCGACTCAACAACGATGCACAAATACTTAAAAAATATCCAGTATTATTATAAATACTTGTTTTTAATATTCACCATTAATTTACAACGTTGTCGTCCAATAAGATACTGAAGGAAAGAATCTGTCATCATATCACCACGGATTGTATTTGTTGAGCTCTGTGATGTAATAAAATATAAAATAATATATTATAATATAATACAATATAACATATTGTATTATATTATAATATAATATAATGTAATTTAATATAATGTAATGTAATATATTCTAATGTTATATAATAATGTGTGAAAGAAACACTGGTGCAGTGTTTTGTGACCTGATACGACCTCATCGTGTTTTTACTGGCTGGTACTTTGTCGTACTTTGTAGTACTTTGTGGTACTTTGTGGTACTTTTCTGGGGCTGTTGGTGCTTCATTCACTTCATACTGATCTCATAGTAGTTTGTAGTATTTGTAGAAGTTCCTTCAGTACTTTTCTACAGATTCTGAACACAGTCGTGTTTCATGTTACTGAAACTGTGAAACACGAGTAGTTTTCTGCAGCTCACAGTAGAGGAACAGTAGATTTACAGTAGATTAATAGTAGATTAGTAGATCTACGGTAGATTTACGGTAGATTTACGGTAGATTTACGGTAGATTTTCAGTAGAAATGGCACAATTTTCTGTAAATCCTCGACAACATCAAACTACAAAAATCATTTTTTTGTTGGTTTTTCAGTCGACGTTACGATCTGAAAAATGATTATGAACAAAAAGTGTTTTCACATGTGAATTAATAAATAAATAAATATAAAACACAAATCCTCTTCACATTATTCACATGTGATCTTGTTAATTTTCATTTTTTTTAGTCAAACAATAATCAAAAACACGTCAAAATAAATGTTTCTGTCTGTACATTTTTCACAGTTATCAGATTATAGAAAAGGAACCGTCGCCGGTTTCATCGACTCGTGGTGAAGATGTACGACACGTAAACTTAACCTCCGCCTTATGATGATGATGATGATGATGATGATGATGATGATGATGATGATGATGATGATGATGATGATGATGATCAGATGGAGTCCCAGCAGCATCGATAAAGAGAAAACATTTAGTAGAAGAAAGAAGGAAACATAGATTTAATATAACGTTACGTTACAGTTTAAATTTATATACATACACTATATACACTATATATATATATATATACATATGTATATATGTAAATATATATATATATATATAAATATATAAATATATATATAAATATATATGTATATATATATATATATAATATAGACCTGAGATCAGGCTCCATGTTTAGTCTCAGGACTGACTTTAAATAATCGTCTCTGATTGGACGGTCATAGACGATTTTAATATTAATGATAATAATAATAATAATAATAATAATAATAATAATAATAATAATAATAATAATAATAATAATAATATAATTATTATGGTCGGCTGATTCACAGAGTTTCTCCAGAGGTTG
>CAKAOJ020000367.1:470000-492500 GCA_916701645.2 Sebastolobus alascanus
ATAATACAAATAATAATAACATAACAACAATAATAACAATTATTATAATTAATAATAATAATAATAATAATAATAATAATAATAATAATAATAACAATAATAATAAATAATAATAATAATAATAAAATAACAATAATTATACTAAAAAATAATAATAGCAACAACAATGATAATAATAATAATAAAAATAATAATAACAATCAAACAGGATTTCCTATTGTCAGTGTTTCCTGTGGAGCTGCAGCTTGACTATAAAGTGAATAAATTAAAGGCGGTTCTCCAGCAGCCGGTGTGTCGGCGCTGTACTTTATATATTTGGGTTTATTCTTCTTCCTGACTGGTTTTATATATTTGGGTTTATTCTTCTTCCTGACTGGTTTTATATATTTGGGTTTATTCTTCTTCCTGACTGGTTTTATATATTTGGGTTTATTCTTCTTCCTGACTGTGGTTTTATATATTTGGGTTTATTCTTCTTCCTGACTGGTTTTATATATTTGGGTTTATTCTTCTTCCTGACTGGTTTTATATATTTGGGTTTATTCTTCTCCCTGACTGTGGTTTTATATATTTGGGTTTATTCTTCTTCCTGACTGTGGTTTTATATATTTGGGTTTATTCTTCTTCCTGACTGGTTTTATATATTTGGGTTTATTCTTCTCCCTGACTGTGGTTTTATATATTTGGGTTTATTCTTCTTCCTGACTGTGGTTTTATATATTTGGGTTTATTCTTCTCCCTGACTGTGGTTTTATATATTTGGGTTTATTCTTCTTCCTGACTGTGTTTTTATATATTTGGGTTTCTTTGGGTCTGACATTGATGTGAAGGTGGATTTTAATGAGGAGCGTTTGAATTCTGCCTGGTGACAGCCCAGCGGGGCGGGTGGAGGCTCTTTTTGAAGCCTCTTCATGTGTTCACCCCCACCCTCGTCCTCCATCCTTCAGCGACCCTGAAGGTTAATTAAAGTCCTCAGAGCTGATCTGAGGCCAGTCTGGATCAGACCTCAGAACAGGTGTAGAACCAGTCTGAACTGGTTAGTCCTCCAGATTAAACATTAACGTCACGATCTCTGTTCAGCAGGACCACTTCATCGGAAAATACATCTCGTAGTTTAGTTTTATAAATATATATAAACACACATATACATATTAGAGCTGTCAAAGTTAACGTGTTAACGTAAATTTGTTTTAAAGTCACTAATTTCTTTAACGCATTAACACAACCTGTGATTTTTAGGTTGTAGCGGCTCAGTTTTAAATCTAGAGTGAAGATGTTAAAATAAAAAAAAACCTGATGAATCCATCGGTACCAACCAGGTCAGACTAGCTGGTCGTGAAGGAGGTTAAATAACGCTCCAAACTTACACTAAATGTTGTCGAGGAAAATCTGTCATGTCCATTTTCAAAGGGGTCCCTTGACCTCTGACCTCCAGATATGTGAATGTGTGAGGGTTTTTGTCCGAAGAAATGTAAAAAAAAATGTCCAAAAAAAGTTGGAACAAAAAGTCTGCAAATGTCTGAAAAATATTCGAAAAAAAATATCTAAAAAAAAGTCGGAAAAATATCGAAAAAAAAGTCGGAAAAAAATGGTAAAAAAAAAGTCGGAAAAATGTTCGAAAAAAATGTCAAAAAAACAAAGTCAGAAAAATATTCGAAAGAAATGTCCGAAAAAAATCGGAAAAATGTTCGAAAAAAATGTCCGAAAAAATTTGGGAAAATATTCGAAAAAAATGTCCAAAGAAAAGTCTGAAGAATGTTCAAAAAAAAGTCTGAAAAATATTCGGAAAATGTTGAAAAAAGTCGGAAAAATTGTCAAAAAAAAAAGTCGGAAAAATGTTCGAAAAAAATGTCCTGAAAAATATTCGAAAAAAAGTTCAGAAAAAAAGTCTGAAAAATGTTCGAAAAAAATGTCCGAAAAAAGTCTGAACATTTTTCGAAAAAAGTCGGAAAAATGTTAGAAAAAAAGTCGGAAAAATGTTAGAAAAATGTCCGAAAAAAAGTCTCCCTTTAAGGTACATTTTGAGATATATTTATCTGTGTGAACAGTGTTGAGAGTTTGATCTGCTTTCATGAATACGGAGGACAGACTGAGGACAGAAGAGTCTCTTTGTTGATATAATCTGGACTAAAACTCTCCTCAGATGTTTCTCTGCTGGTTTACTAACTAACATCTGGAACCTTCAACCACACTGAAATGATTCACCGTGTCAGTGACGTTCATCTGAATGAGAACTCAGAGAAACTGAGACACAGAACTGGAGAATTAAACCTTTCAGTCTGATGGAAAACACACACACACACACACACACACACACACACACACACACACACACACACACACTGAGCTGCTGATTCAGCTGTTTCTGATGAGCTGCTCCGACCGCACCGTAAAAACTAATATGAAATTACTAAATTTAAATCTGCACTGAAACCAGACAGACACACACACACACACACACACACACACACACACACACACACACACACACACACACACACACACACACACACACACACACAGGAAACAGTCTGGATACACAAGTCTTTATAATGAGTGAAGGTCGACTGTGAAGGACAATAAAACATGTATTCTGACTCAGAGCTGCTTCATTCTGTTTCTGAACCTGCTGCTTCTGGTCGATGCTGAAGAACCAAAAAGTAAAGTTGACGAGACTTTTAAGATGGATAATAGAGGTGGGAAAGAAAATCTATTCACGTGTAAATCGCGATTTACTTTTTTAACAATTTCTAAACCGATGTTTTAATGTCAGAATCGATATATTTGCTTTATTTGAGTCTATGTGGAGGTAGAAGGAAGTTACCGCTTTTATTGTGGTAGTCTGAGTAACGCACTCCGCTGGTTTCTGGTTGTACGTCCTGTCTGACTTCATGCATGTTTTTCTTACATTATTTATTTTTCTGTGAGCTCAGTATTTATATTTATATTTCTATATTTCCAGCAGTCCTCTCAGTATTTATATTTCTATATTTATATTTCTATATTTCCAGCAGTCCTCTCAGTATTTATATTTCTATATTTCCAGCAGACCTCTCAGTATTTATATTTATATATTTCTATTTCTATATTTCCAGCAGTCCTCTCAGTATTTATATTTATATATATATTTCCAGTAGACCTCTCAGTATTTATATTTCTATATATATATATATCTATATTTCCATCAGAGAGCTGATGTCAGAGCAGGACTTCTCTAATGTTGCTGTTATTTATTATAAATGATCTTGTATTCCTGCTCGGAGACGCCTCATGAATCATTGAGAGTCGACCAATCACAGCTGCTGCAGCCACAATGCTGCTTTAAAAACTCTTATTTTATTTTATTATTTTATTTTTTATTCGCTGTTCTGTTCATACAAAGATATTTCTCCTTTTTAATATCTCTGCTTGTACTCGACCTGAGTCGTAATCATGTTATTCACAGAGGAGATTTCATAGTTTTGCATCATTGTTCTGAATCCTCTTTATTTTTCAGGTGTTTTCAGTTAATTTCCAGAATTATAATAATTTAATAATTAATCTCGTCTCTGTTTATGAAACAGACTGAGGTTCAGTTTACTGACACAAACCTGAAAACGATCAATAATCTGACAAACCTTTCTCATTTGTTCTGTTGTTGATGCACCAGTCAGCCCGTCTCCTACAGATCACCTTCATTATCTTCTTTATGATCATAAATACAAGATGTTCTGCAGGACAAGTTATTCATCAACATTACTGTACGTTGATTAATGACTATATGTAAGTCATTAAACAACGTACAGTAATAACAGCTTTCTGACGACATTAATACTGAACCATGAGGACGGTTAAATACTAAACTAGTCAGTAGTGGTTGGTTTCTTAGGGAGCTCTGCTGCTATTATTATTATTATTATTATTATTATTATTATTATTATTATTATTGTTTTAAGGAAATCTGCCTTCCCTGCAGTAAACTGAACCGGATGTTGCACATCAGTCAGTCCTCAGCTGTCTCTGTGCTGCTGCAGCAAACAGCTAAAGATTAAACCTTTAATTCAGAACTAATCAGCCGTACGAGCTTCAACTTTACAACTTCTACCAGAATGTTCTGATGCTTCAACCTGGCAGGAATTATGAATCCATCACTCCGTTCTTATCAAAAACTATAAACTTATTAAACCTCAGTTCACACCAAACTTACATCCTCAGACTGTCCTCCACAAACATTCCTCACACATTTATCAATTATTAAAAATTGAGCCCAAAGTGCATCAAAATAGCTCCAATGTTGATGAAAATAAACGACAACATGTTGAGGTCATGGTAGATAAATTCTCTCGTCATGTGAACCGTTACAGTTATGGGGTTATGGATCAATAAATCTTTATTCTAATAAATAACAGACGTCTCTGTGTCGACTTACATGAAGGACGGAAAGTCTCTGAATGTTCACTCAAAAACTGAATTTCTGACTCCAGTTTGAAATCTGCTTTTACATGAAACCCTGGAGATTCCCTCAGTCATAGTGTGATGTCATAGTGTGAAGTGGGCAGTGAGCTCACCGAGATAGAGGTTGTGAGTTTGAAACCCGGTCGAGGCAGAACGAACATGTTAATACCTTAAAGGGTTAATGATGATGGACCGTCCTGAACTTCTCATTTGTCTTCCTTTTTTCATCTTCCTCTTCTTCCTCCTCTTCTTCTCCTTCATCTTCTTCCTCTTCTCCTTCATCTTCTTCCTCTTCTTCTTCCTCTTCCTCCTCCTCATAACGCCCGGCCCGACCCACAGCTGTGCAGCAGCTATAATTTAGCTTTATTTATTCTAGAAGATTCACTGAAATCAAGATCTCATTCACACACTTATTAAAGCAGCTACATGATATTATTATATTATTATAAATATCAGTAAGTAGAAGTTTAAATAGTTTAGTAGAAAGACGATTATTTATCACGATTTTAGAGACAACATATTTGTATTCACATTAAATCTTCGTAGAGCTGCGTTCTCCTCCATGTTGTTCTTCATTCCTGCTGATATAAAATAAAGTTCTTCTTCTCCTCAATTTAGTTCATGTTCTTTGTTCCAAACGAGATCTAATCAGTATTTTACTCTTCTACATTTTTAAGAGTTGATATCGCGGTCAATCGTTTTCATTTAACTGTGTGAAACCAGATGATGGTGATTAATGTTGGAGTAGTTGTGCATCCCTACAGGGTGTTTTAGATTAGTTGTGCATCCCTACAGGATGTTTTAGAGTAGTTGTGCATCCCTACAGGATGTTTTAGAGCAGTTGTGCATCCCTACAGGATGTTTTAGAGCAGTTGTGCATCCCTACAGGATGTTTTAGAGTAGTTGTGCATCCCTACAGGATGTCTTAGAGTAATTGTACATCCCTACAGGATGTTTTAGAGTAGTTGTGCATCCCTACAGGATGTTTTAGAGTAGTTGTGCATCCCTACAGGATGTTTTAGACCAGTTGTGCATCCCTACAGGATGTTTTAGAGTACTTGTGCATCCCTACAGGATGTTTTAGAGCAGTTGTGCATCCCTACAGGATGTTTTAGAGCAGTTGTGCATCCCTACAGGATGTTTTAGAGTAGTTGTGCATCCCTACAGGGTGTTTTAGACTAGTTGTGCATCCCTACAGGATGTTTTACAGTAGTTGTGCATACCTACAGGATGTTTTAGAGTAGTTGTGCATCCCTACAGGATGTTTTAGAGCAGTTGTGCATCCCTACAGGATGTTTTAGAGCAGTTGTGCATCCCTACAGTATGTTTTAGAGTAGTTGTGCATCCATACAGGATGTTTTAGAGCAGTTGTGCATCCCTACAGGATGTTTTACAGTAGTTGTGCATCCCTACAGGATGCTTTAGAGTAGTTTTGCATACCTACAGGATGTTTTAGAGTAGTTGTGCATCCCTACAGAGTGTTTTAGAGTAGTTGTGCATCCCTACAGGATGTTTTAGAGTAGTTGTGCATCCCTACAGGATGTTTTAGATATTCTACCTGAACCCATCGGTCATAAATCCTCAGTTTCCTCCAGAACAGACGTGTCTCCACATGAGAAAGTGTTTAGTTGGAGACGTGTGGACATATTTAGACTCTTTATTACGTCGTCCTGCATCATCCGTCTCCTCCTCCGAGCTGAACACAAGCAGTTCTGTTTCTCTCTCTGTGCTTCATTAGAGTTTCCCTCAGGAGGCGTCTGCTCTTCATTAATCACCAACCAGCTTCCTGCTTTTCTATCCACCTTCTGATCTGTGATGGATGTTTCATTTCCGTCTTCACCTCTCAGCTCTTTACTTTATTTAAAGCGTGAAGTGTCCGCGGCCTGCTGAAGCTCGGCGAGCCGTTGGATCAGATCCGTTGGATCAGATCCGTTGGATCAGATCCGTTGGATCAGATCCGTGTGGAGTCGAGCGAACAGCCAGCTGCTGTTTTACCAGCGTCAGCGCCGAGCTGAAACACCCGGATTTAGTCTGAATTTAAATCTGACCTACTTTCCTTGTCATCAGAAAGCGTGAATCTGTTTTTCTTCTTCGTCTGAGGAGGAGGAGGGGGGGGGGGGGGGGGGAGACAGGAAACTCTGTAAGGACTTCTCCCCAGACGGAGGGGAAGCACCAGCAGATTTACACCAGGATGAAGCTTTCACACTCAAAAGATCTTCTTTCTTCTCCTCAGAGCAGCTTTAGCTCTAAACTGTCAGGACTCTTCTTCTCTTCCTCCTTTTATTCATTCACAAACCTGACAGACACTAAATCTGCCTTTTCTCTGACACTTCTTCTCGCACCTGAGCCGGAGCTCCCGCTGGCGGCGGCGGCGTTGTGTCGGCGGCGGCGCTGCAGCTCCAGAGTTAATGGGATTATGCAGATGGCAGCGCTCCTAAAGCTCCATTTGAAGTGTTTAATGGAGATTATGGGAACGCTCGGCCGGCTCAGACCTTCGCTCGCTCAATGAAAAGACGACACAATGACAAGAAAGGAGCAGAGGAGCAGCTGCTGAGACGGGTCGGCCCGGGAGTCGGGGTGAAGGGTCGGCCCGCTGACTGACAGCTCCGGGCTCTAAAGCACTACGGCAGAGAGGTGCTGGTTCACAGGCTGCTGAACTACACAAACTGCTTGAACTAGATAGATAGACTCTTCTTGGTCTTCTTCTTCCTCTTCCTCTCATTTAAAGGACCAGACTGGAGTTTTCATACTTTAGTCTGTTAACTTTCATCATCATCAAACACTAAATCTGTTTATGAGCCTCTAAAGATCCCACTGATGAAAAGACACATTCACAATCTGCAGCTTGAAGTTATTTAGTAGTTTAGGGACGATGTGAACGTTGTTAGTCGGGGTGGAGAAAACATACATTCACTTATGTATCACGAGTTCTAAACAGATGTTTTAATTCCAGAATCGATATATCTGCTTCATCTGAGTCTATGTGGAGGTAGAAGGAAGCTTTTATTGTTGTAGTCTGAGTAACGTGACGTCATATCCGTTCCGTATCCGTCAACCAAAACAAACCTCAGAAAGTATAAAACGCTGGAGGGTCGTCGTGGATACGACCTGCACCCTCACATGTTAAATCCAGCGTGGTAAACACTACACATCCAGTAAAGGATGGAAACACTTTGGGTTTCACACATTAAAAGCAGAGCTAGACATCACGGCTAAAGCTGCATGCTAACTCTGTCACGGACAGATTCTCACCTCTGACCGTGTTCTTCACCACAGCAGCTGAGGCTCATGGGTATTGTAGTATTTAGAGAGCAAAACAACCTGATTAGCCCAAAACATCAAACTGTGTGATGACATCATCCAGGAGAGTTTCTCTTCATGATGAACATTATTTAAAGAAAACATCGAAATGTGATTTTATAGAGAGGAAAATAATCCTCACATTTACCCATCAGCCACTGGGCTCGGTGCCGGTGTCGGCGTGTTGCTTCAGGTGCTGCTCAGACAGGAAACCTGATCCAGGAGGTCCGGATCCAGATCCAGGAGGGTTTATCAGAGACCAGAACTCTGCTCAGACGTTTATCACAATCACAGACTGGATCCTACAACGGCAGTTATTTTATCTTAATTATTTCATCTTAATATTTTATCTTAATATTTTATCTTAATTATTTTATCTTAGTTATTTTATCTTCATTATTTTATCTTAATTATTTTATCTTCATTATTTTATCTTCATTATTTTATCTTAGTTATTTAATCTTAGATATTTTATCTTAATTATTTTATCTTCATTATTTTATCTTAATTATTTTATCTTAGTTATTTTATCTTAGTTACTTGTTCTTAATTATTTTATCTTAGTTATTTTATCTTAATTATTGTATCTTAATTATCTTATCTTAGTTATTTTAACTTAATTATTTTATCTTAATTATTTTATCTTAATTATTTTATCTTAATAATGTTATCTTAATTATTTTATCTTAATTATTTTATCTTAGTTATTTTATCTTAATTATTTTATCTTAGTTATTTTATCGTAGTTATTTTATCTTAATTATTTTATCTTAATTATTTTATCTTAGTTGTTGTATCTTAATTATTTTATCTTCATTATTTTATCTTCATTATTTTATCTTCATTATTTTATCTTCATTATTTTATCTTAATTATTTTATCTTAGTTATTTTATCTTAGTTATTTTATCTTAACTATTTTATCTTAATTATTTTATCTTAGTTATTTTATCTTAATTAATTTATCTTAATTATTTTATCTTAGTTATTTTATCTTATTTGTTTTATCTTAGTTATTTTATCTTAGTTATTTTATCTTAACTAGTTTATCTTAATTATTTTATCTTAGTTATTTTATCTTAATTATTTTATCTCAATTATTTTATCTTAATTATTTTATCTGAATTATCTTATCTTAGTTATTTTATCTTAGTTGTTTTATATTAATTATTTTATCTTAATTATTTTATCTTAGTGATTTTATCTTCATTATTTTATCTTAATTATTTTGATGTTGTGTGGTGGTGATTGTGAGGTAAACCTGTGAAATCCATAGTTGATGTTCTGAAGGGAAACGGACCTTGTTGATGTTTCATCTCGTCTGAACAGAATCAGACTACAGGACTTTAAAATGGACCTTTTTTTAAATGTAGTTCTGAACACAGAACTCAGTCTGAATGTCTCGTTTCTAAACCTTCATGAACTAGTTTATATTCTACTGAAAGTTTCTTGTTAATTTTCCTCGTGATCGTTGAGTTTTCTTTATTTTACTGTAGAACCTCTGGAGAGAATCTGATGTTTGGATCAGAACTCTGTGTGTTTGTCCCGATCTGATTGGACGGCGGAGCGGGCCGTAAACTGAGTTTCTGTGGTTGTGGTTTCCGCTCTCTGCAGATGTTTCTCTCTCTGCAGATGTTTCTCTCTGCAGATGTTTCTCTCTCTGCAGATGTTTCTCTCTGCAGATGTTTCTCTCTGCAGATGTTTCTCTCTGCAGATGTTTCTCTCTGCAGATGTTTCTCTCTGCAGATGTTTCTCTCTGCAGATGTTTCTCTCTGCAGATGTTTCTCTCTCTGCAGATGTTTCTCTCGCTCAGATTACTCATTCATAAAAAATGCAGCGTGTTAATAATAAAACTTAATATTCTGGTGTCGGCCGGCGGGTCGAGCAGCGAGGATAAACATGGCGGCAGAAGAAAAGAGGAACGCCGTCAGTGTTTCACGCTCTGATTACTGCGACGTCTTAACGAGGTTTACATGACGGAGACACACACACACACACACACACACACACACACACACACACACACACACACACACACACACACACACACACACACACACACACACACACACACACACACACACACACACACACACACACACACACACACACAGAGTCTCTTTAAAGAAACACACTGATGAGTCTTCAACATGTATTTCCTGTTTTCTTCACTTCCCCGCAGAAATAAAACGTCTCAAGGTCTTTTATTCATACCATTAATTCACTCGTCAATATATCTTTAGTTTTTGTCATGAATACTTTCACACAGCGACAAATCAACTTTTTTTTTTTGGAAAAAGGTTGATTTTTCAGAATAAAAGCATCAACCAATTGTTGCGTCTTTATTAATGAAACAACAACACGGAGGCTCCGCAGTCTGAACCAAGACGACAAACTTTATTAATACTTTCAGCCTCGACAAAGGCAGAGCAGACTCCATCCCCTTCTTACCTTTCACAATAAAAGCCCTAGACATATAATACTCAAGTATTTCACATTTTGGTGTCGTTTATTCGTCGATCCCCCTGAATGTTACACACCGGTCCTTTAAGTTTCGACACTTCCGGAGTTATTTTAAGCCAAACTTAGTTTTTTGTTTCTTGTGAAGACGAAAGTTTATTTAGAAAATTCTGGAGCAGAAATGAACACGTGTTGCTGGACATTGGTAGGAAACACAAGACAAATGAGGAATAACTTTTTCTTAAGATATCATACGAACATTGAACAGCTCCAGTCTCAGTCAGCAGCTGGAAGGGTAACTTGTAATCTATTACATACTATATATATATGTACTGTATATATACTATATACAGAATACTATCAGAAAACACATCAGCCTTTCTCTTTGGGTCAGAGGGAATGTCAAACATGCTCTGTATCAATCTGACAATATATTATAATATATTATATATCATTTAGATTTGAGATGATGTTTGTTCATTTCTTTGAGATATCTGAAGTTAGCAGCGAGCTAATCTGCCGTCTGACCTCCAGGTTGTTTCCTGATAGACTCACTGAGTTTTATTAACAGTAGATTTATTAATGTTGATTATTGTGAATGCTGCTTGTTTCTGAGCTGTTTCCTCTTTATTATCTGATCAACACATTAAACAGTCTCAGGAAGCTGTTTTATAATTAATCTATAATTAATCTTGACAGAATAATTTAATATAGAAACTGTAAAGGAACGTGTGCTGAAGTGAGGTGAGAGGAAACAAGGAAACGAGGAAAGAGGAGGAGATGAGGAAGAGAAAGGAAAGGAAACAGGAGAGGTGTTTGCCCCCCCGGTTACTGTGATCCCTGCTCTCTGATTGGCTGACAGTGTAGGAGCTCTGTGATTGGCTGACGGTCTGCAGCCAGCAGCCAGTAATAATTGATGGAGTGAGTCTGTTTTCCATAAATATATCATCCTCTCTTCTTATTCATGTCTTTGTTTCCTCTCCTTGTTCCCTTTCCTTCGTCTCCTTGCTCTCCTTGTTCCCTTTCCTTCGTCTCCTTGCTCTCTTTGTTTCCTCTCTAACCTCCTTGCTTCCTTTGTTTCCTCTCCATGTTCCCTTTCCTTCGTCTCCTTGCTCTCCTTGTTCCCTTTCCTTCGTCTCCTTGCTCTCTTTGTTTCCTCTCTAACCTCCTTGCTTCCTTTGTTTCCTCTCCTTGTTCCCTTTCCTTCGTCTCCTTGTTCTCCTTGTTTCCTCTCCTTGTTCCCTTTCCTTCGTCTCCTTGTTCTCCTTGTTTACTCTCCTTGTTCCCTTTCCTTCGTCTCCTTGCTCTCCTTGTTTACTCTCCTTGTTCCCTTTCCTTCGTCTCCTTGTTCTCCTTGTTTCCTCTCTAACCTCCTTGCTCCCTTTGTTTCCTCTCCTTACCCTCTTCCTCGTCCTCTTGTCTCCTCCTCTTCTCTCAGTGGACTCACAACAACCAGCTCATCTTCCTCCGTCTCATGGAGACGTGTTCTGTGTTCTGCGTTCTGCGTTCTGCGATCTGCGTTCTGCGTTGTGTGCTGTGCGTTGTGCGTTGTGTGTTCTGCGTTCTGCGTTCTGCGTTCTGCGATCTGCGTTGTGCGTTGTGCGTTCTGCGTTGTGCGATCTGCGTTGTGCGTTCTGCTTTCTGCGTTGTGTGTTCTGTGTTCTGCGTTCTGCGTTCTTCGATCTGTGTTCTGTGTTCTGCGTTCTGCGTTCTGAATTGTGTGTTCTGCGTTCTGCGTTCTGCGTTCTGAGTTGTGTGTTCTGCGTTCTGTGTTCTGCGTTCTGCGTTCTGAGTTGTGTCTTCTGTGTTCTGCGTTCTGCGTTCTGCGTTCTGAATTGTGTGTTCTGCGTTCTGCGTTCTGCGTTCTGAGTTGTGTGTTCTGTGTTCTGCGTTCTGCGTTCTGAGTTGTGTGTTCTGTGTTCTGCGTTCTGAATTGTGTGTTCTGCGTTCTGCGTTCTGCGTTCTGAGTTGTGTGTTCTGTGTTCTGCGATCTGCGTTCTGTGTTCTGTGTTCTGTGTTCTGTGATATTTGTAGTCGCTGATCTTTGTTTCTGAACATTCATCTTTAATCTGTTTAGTTTTTATTTATTTATTTATTTACACAAATAACAAAGCACAAAGAAACCTGGTTAATAAAGACTAAAGTAAGGCAGTAATTGTCTTCAGATTTTGGGGGAAGTGACGTTAAGTCGACCTCCCGTCTTTGCTTCCTGTCCCGTCTCTCGGGACGCGTCCTCTTCCTGGACAGAAAGGTGTTGATGAGGAAAGCAGCCTCCGTCCTTCCTCACCTCACAGACTGTAACTCTCACCTGAAGCAGCTCACGGCTCGGAGGAGGACGTCGCCATGGCTGCGTCGTCCCCGGCTGCCGTGGCGATGAGCTGTAGGTCGACCGGGAGCGGAGGTGAAGACAGTTCAGGGTGACTTCCTGCATCTGTCTGTCTCTGTCTGTCTCTCTGTCTACCTGCTCAGAGCCTGAGGCATGCTGGGAGCTGTAGTTGTCTCTCAGCAGCTTAATGAGTTCCTGTTAAGCTGTAGGAAGACGAGTCAGCAGATATAGAGACGAGAGATGTGCATCCCCACTAAAATACTATTCTGAAATAACACATAACCCCAACCACATGATTTTAGACTGTAATCATATTTATTGTGGTAGAAAGAGAAGTGAGATGATTTATAGTAACGCTTATTTTAGAACCTGATGATGATGATTTAATGACCTTCAGTATGTTTGAGAGCTGCTGTAGGATGACGATGATGTTTTCTAGCTGAAGCTGTGAGAGAGAATCTTCTCTCAGTTCTTCCATCATTCAGCTGCATGTTTTATCATCTTTCATGAATACGAATGGATCTCCTGTGATGAATCCACATGAATATCAAACAAACACTTTCTGTCCCTGCTCGTCTCCGTCTTCGTCTTCTTCTTCTTCTTCTTCTTCTTCTTCTCTGGGCTGATTACTGCAGCAGGCGGCGGCCGGATGCTGCTCCTCTACACATAATGCCCCTGGAGAGACGTTTACCGCCACAGTGGTCGTCATGGTGGAGGAGCGGCGTTCAGCTGGAGGACGCCAGACTGTCTGAAACTGGACCTCCACAGTCGTCCTCTTCCTGTCTTCTCATCCCGCCGTTGCCTACGTCGTCTTCTTCGTCACCTTTTCCACCTCAGAAGAGTTTATGTACTTGATGTACTTTATGAGATATTTAGATCTGAGTTCAGGTTTTATTCAGAGTAATCTTCGTCCTCCATCAGCAGCTCTCACATGCGGTTCCCATCATGCATCACCTCGGGGCGGCGTGGGCGGAGTCGTGTTGTCAGGTCAGAGGAAATCACTTCAGTCTTCAATGAATCCATAAACAGGCCCCCCCGTCTGCTGGAGCTCACTCTGTCTTCCCATGATGCCTTGCAGCGCTGCATTCACTGGGTTTAAATGGAAGCGGCGCCCGCGGAGCCCATTTTCCTTCCAGAGCCGACCCCAGACGGCGTGTCTCCGCCCCCCCCGCTGCATGCTGGGAACACACCTTCATCTTGTCATTCATCGGCCGTCCTCGTCCTCTTCAGAAGGAGAAACCTTCATCCTCCTCTTCCTCTTCCTCGCTGCTCTCAGGTCCGAAGTCAGAGGCTCGGACAGGAAGCTGTCAGCAGCCGGTCCGTCGACCCGCTGGGAATCAAACCCACGACTCTGAGCTGTGACTCCTTTAACAGCGTCCTCAGTCTCATCCAGTTCACTGTTGTTTCATTTAAAATGACCGGAGCAGATCCCGTCCTGATTGGACCCCAGAAGTTCTGTTCTTTTGTAGAGAACCGCGGTATGGCTGTTTATACTTCTGTTTGACACCGTGGGTTCAGGTTCAGGTCTCAGTGAGGTTCAGGTTCAGGTCTCAGTGAGGTTCAGGTTCAGGTCTCAGTGAGGTTCAGGTTCAGGTCTCAGTGAGGTTCAGGTTCAGGTCTCAGTGAGGTTCAGGTTCCGGTCTCAGTGTTATTACATCAACGAGGGTCCTCACTAGTATAGAAAGACAAACCTGTGTGTGTGTGTGTGTGTGTGTGTGTGTGTGTGTGTGTGTGTGTGTGTGTGTGTGTGTGTGTGTGTGTGTGTGTGTGTGTGTGTGTGTGTGTGTGTGTGTGTGTGTGTGTGTGTGTGTGTGTGTGTGTGGGTGTGTGTGTGTGTGTGTGTGTGTGTGTGTGTGTGTGTGTGTGTGTGTGTGTGTGGGTGTGTGTGTGTGTGTGTGTGTGTGTGTGTGTGTGTGTGTGGGTGTGTGTGTGTGTGTGTGTGTGTGTGTGTGTGTGTGTGTGTGTGTGTGTGTGTGTGTGTGTGTTGGTCAGTGTGTCTCCCTGGAGACGTTGACACTAATTTGCCGTTAGAGAGGCTTTAATCCCCCGGAGAGGCTCCGCCCCCAACACACACACAGTCAGCTGTAATTATGTGTCCTCTGTCATCAGGGACCCCCCCCCTCGTTAGGTCATCTTAATTAGTCCCCCCCCCCCCTCGTTAGGTCATCTTAATTAGTCCCCCCCCCCCCGTGTTGATGACCAGCGGGCCGAACAATTAGTGTCTCTATTAGACAGGAAACACTCTGACACGTTATTAAACAATTAACAACACGCCAACGTTACAAACCCTCGTTATGAAAACAGCTGTCAGAACACAACGTTAATAACAGCCTCACATGATTATAATAATAACAATAATAATATATACAATATATACAATATAAATAAAATCAGAATAGGTGAATCTATCTGTTCTGAACACACTAAACAGATGAAAATAGCTCGTTGTACATTTTAAAATACACACTGTGATTGTTTTACTGCAGTTTGGGGGGATTATGATCTTCTGGTATCAGTTCTGGCTGTTTGACATTTGATTGACAGCTCAGGATGTTGATGTTTGTGACCTCACAGAGTGATGTCAGCTGTCAATCAAACTCTGAGTACTCTGTATATACTCTATATACTCTATGTACTCTGTGTACTCTGTATACACTCTGTATATACTCTGTATATACTCTATGTACTCTGTGTACACTCTGTGTACTCCGTATACTCTGTGTACTCCGTATACTCTGTATATACTCTATGTACTCTGTGAGTCCTCAGTGTGTCCTTGGCGTGGCGTCCTGGTCTTCATCACTCTGAACACGCGTCTCCTCTTCATTAATTCTGTCCCATGCCCCCCCCCCCCCCCCTCCCTCCCCCCCTCCTGCTCTCTGATTGGCTGCTGGCGGCCCGCTGTGGTAAGACGCCACATTTATACGGGACGGTTTCTGACAAACAGGAAGCAGCGGGGACGCTAATGAACTCAGAGGAGATTACAGAGCTGTGAGTCTGGATCAGAATCAGGACCAGGACCAGGACCAGGACCAGGACCAGGACCGGTACCAGGACCAGGACCAGGACCAGGACCGGTCCCAGAATGCACTCTGGCTGATGAATATTTACAGAGTAATGAAGCAGCAGCCTGAGCTGTAGCTCCTCTCAGCTTCTCTCTACATCGTATTCTTCTAATCGGAGCTTCTTCTCTCATCAGAGTTTCTTAACGTCGGCGTCTTCGCTGTTAAAGGAGCAGACGGTTGTTTTACCGCCAGCAGGTTCTCCTGAACTCAGTGAATCCTCCTGAAATAATAAATAAAATAAATCTGCTAGATAAAGAAATGATCAAACTGATCATCACTGATATTAATTCTTCTTCTCTGTTTGTTTTCCCGGTGGCTTCCTGCTGCTCTTCCTGCTGCTCCTCCTGCTGCTCTGAAGGTAAGACAATCTCTGCTGTCACGTACTAATCTTAATACTGTGGTCAACTGTTTCACACAGGAAATGATGTCATACATCAGACGCCAATAATATCTCACAAAGAACAAACGTTTTCCTAAAGATTTAAAACTTATTTTTTAGTTTCCCAAAACTTTTTTCAGTTCTTTTACATCCAACATGTTTTTTAATTTATTTCGATTTTTTTGCAGCTGCGATCAGCTCCTCTGTCTCCTCTGTGCAATGCATTGTGGGACAATAACGTCCATCAACAGGACGCTCAGAGATCAATACTGACTTTAATAACTCCAGCTCACTGCAGCCTGACGTCTCCGTGGAGACAGAGAACACATACTTTAGTTAATAATAATATTATTATTATTATTATTATATTAAGATCTTAATTAACTGGATTGATTGGAAATTAGATCCTGAACTGTTTTTAAATGAATAAATAATTTGTTTCTGTAGTCGCAGCGATGAGTCAACTGACACAAAACTAACTGACAAATATTTAGATAATGAACTCATCATGAAATCAGTGATTTTCTTTATATTGTAGTTTGTTTTCTGGACCTCTGTGTGTTCAGACCTTTATTTAAACTAAACATGAAGTCTGGTTCACGCTGGAGTCATTAAACTCCTGTAGGTCAGAGGTCAGAGGTCAGTCTGAGGTCACGTACCCAGGCAGGGACTGACAGGCAGGAGCGGCTGCAGCCGATTGGTCGGTCAGAGGGCCAAACGACAACAACAGTGGCGTCCGTCCAACCGGGACGCGGCGCTGAGAGCGAGACGAGAGCCTCGGTCGGCGTCTCCTGGCAGGATTTGTGTTAAATATTAATGAGCGGTCAGATTAGCAGAACTCCCAGCAGCCACTGGGGCCGTGTAATCCGGGCCGTGTCGGGCTGCTGATAAGAGCGAGCGGGGGTTCGCCGTGGCCCCCCCGTCCCCCCCCCCCGTCCCCCCCCCGTCCCCCCCCGTCCCCCCCCCCGTCCCCCCCCCGTCCCCCCCCCGTCCCCCCCCCGTGAGCGGACGCCGCCGGGTTCAACACCGTCGAGAGGTCGAAGAACAGGAAGTCATTTTATTTGAGTTGGTTTGGTGAAGCTCAGAGGGATTTATACTGTATATTATTATATTTTACAATTATTATTATTATTATTATATTATAATATTATATTGTATTATTTTATTACAGATGTGTGAGGTGTCTGCAGAGTTGATGCACATCTGTAACATCTGTTCAGAGTTTCCATCAGACTGAATGTGTGATGTCAGCGGTGAAGCAGCTGTCAGGACTTATAATAAATTATATTATTTTTTATTATGTATATATACGTATATATATATACATACGTGTATGTATATATATACGTATATATATACATACGTGCACATATATACGTATATATACACATACGTGTATATATATATACGTATATATATATACATACGTGTACATATATACGTATATACATACATATGTGCAATATACATATGTGTGTATATATACATATGTGTGTATATATATATATATATGTATATATATATGTATATGTATATACATATATATATACACATATATATATGAATATATATATATATATATAACACCATATAACACCAGTGTATATATATATATATACCTATATATATATATATATATATATATATATATATATATATATATATATATATATATATATATATATATATATATATATACAGTGTGATACCAGTGTATATATATATACCTTTATATATATATATATATATATATAAATACAGGATGATATCAGTATCTTCACTCTAGCTTTAAAACTGAGCCGCTACAACCTAAAAATCACAAGTTGCGTTAAAATGAATTTAGCGTTGCTCTTCTCTTCCGTCTGCCTTTTTTCCTTCCGTGCAATGCATGATGGGATATAGTGCTCAGTTAGTGACCGTCGCTAACCGCTGCTTTTCACAGTGCATTGTGGGATACTTTGAGTCCATTATACAAGGTTTAATAATTACCACTATACATCCAGACAGCCGATGATGTCGTTTCTTCTTCTTCTCTGTCAGAAATGAGCGTTTGACTGATTACATCTGTTTAATGTCGTTAACGAGGTCGAGGTCGAGGTCGAGGTCGAGGTCAGAGGTCGAACGAATCCACTGCTGACTGTAAAATAAAACACAACCTGAGGAAGAGGAACGACTTAATCGTTCTCTCAGTGAAGCTTTAGTCTCAGTGAGGCGGTTTAAAGGAGTCAGGACTGGTTTCCTCTCTCTGATCAGAGTGAGACTTCGTCCTGTTGGAGGATCTTTGGAGGAACGTCTCCGTCCTCTCAGGGAATTCTGGGAATGATGGCGGCTATTGTTGACGGCAGCGTGTGATTGGTGGAGCGTAGCGGCCGCTGACAGGGAGACAAGGGGAACCAAGTAGAACTAATCCACCCCCCCCCTCCAGACCCCCCCACACCCCCCCCCTCCTGACCCCCCCACACACCCTCTAAACCCTCCTGACCCCCCTAGACCCCCTCCCGACCCCCCAGACCCTCCAGACCCTTTAGACCCCCTCTAAACCCCCCCAGTGGTTCTGCAGGGACTCACAGAGGAACTAAAACCAGATTTCAGCTCCAAACTGAAACAATATTTCTGATATTTTCTTTCAGTTTGTTTTTAAATTCAGATTTTTTCCGTTTTCTGAACTCTAAATATTTTAAAACTCGTCTGATTTCTTCGTAATTTAAAACACTTTTAGCTCTTAACTATGAAGGTTTCATTTTTTTAAATATACAAATATTTTATATGTAAAAAATAATCTTTGCTTTAATATTTTGTAAATATTAAATTGATTAAATAAATATTAAAAAGATGTAATGTATTGCGCATAATTTAATTAAAAAAATTAACAAAAGTAAGAAAGTATTTTAATTGAAGTCTTTTTTTATTTGACTCTATTACAGTATATCAGTTAAACTTTGTTTTATATTTATATTATTATATTAATACAGTTTCAGCTTTACTGCAAATATACCAGAAAAAAATGTTTAAAATGTTAAATAATTTTAAATATAAAGAAATCAACAAAAATATTTTACAGTGATTGAATCTTCAGGTGAGTGTGTAGAATAATCTGTATTACTACAACACAGTAGTATTACTATACTATTGTAGTAATAGTATTTAAAGAAGTAGAATTTAAAAATAAATCAGAACTCATGAGTTAATATTTTTCGACTTTAATAAATCAAATGTATATACGGTGTGTGTGTGTGTGTATATACATTATATATATTTATATGTTGAAGTGAAAAAGTTAAATCTTAATCATAATTACTATATATTAATTATTAAATCCCAAATAAAATAGCACTTTTTCACTATTTTCTGACATTTTAAAACAATCGTTCATCTGGAACATGAAGTCTGGTTCAGGTCGAAGTCATTAAAATATATTATAATATGTATCGTTCGTTTCTGAAGCTTCACATTAATTATTATTTTTATAATTTTCATTATTAGCTGATCTACTTATCATCTTGATTAATGAATGAATGAGTTGATTAATATTTGTGTTGAGAACGTCTTCAGATTCAGCCGACTATTATTGTTATTAAACAAAGAAAATATTCACATTTTAGAAACTGGAACCAGAATTTTTAAATGAATATTTAATAATTAAAATGGTTGCAGATGAGTTTTCTATGATGAACTGATGACGTAACTGATGAGTATTTTTCTGGTAGAAACATCAAACCATCAACTCTCAACGTTTGTTTTCTTTAAATCTGTAAAATCACTCGGACGTTCTGCAGCTGAAAGCAAACCGACTCACTGAGCCGCCATGACCTTTGACCTGTAAAACCATCAGTTACTAGTTTACGTCTTCAGTTATTCTTCATATAATTATTAATATAATCGGTCTGAAACCAGCTGAACACAACGTGAAGATGTTCAGTGTAAAATGATAGAAATATAAAGTAGAGTCTGGTGAGGACGACGAGGACGGAGAGACACGTTCAGTCTGTCTCTGCAGAGCGCTGAGTTTCATGTTTCACTCTCAGGAGGACAACAAATCACACGCTGTTGACCTCTGACCTTTAACACCCCCCCCCCCCCCCCCCCCCCTCCTTCAGCCTGCTGTCGGGAGTTTTACTTTTTATTTTAAACTTTATTTAAAACCAGCAGAGAGAGAGACTACCATCTGTTTCTAGAAATAAATATATATATATATATATATATAATACAGATAGAAACTATTATTAAATATAATAATAGATAGAAACTATTATTAAATACAATATAGATAGAAACTATTATTAAATATAATACAGATAGAAACTATTATTAAATATAATATAGATAGAAACTATTATTAAATATAATACAGATAGAAACTATTATTAAATATAATATAGATAGAAACTTTTATTAAATATAATATAGATAGAAACTATTATTAAATATAATATAAATCTGTCAATCAAAGAGCTGTGTGTGTGTGTGTGTGTGTGTGTGTGTGTGTGTGTGTGTGTGTGTGTGTGTGTGTGTGTGTGTGTGTGTGTGTGTGTGTGTGTGTGTGTGTGTGTGTGTGTGTGTGTGTGTGTGTGTGTGTGTGTGTGTCTAGCTCATCGTGAAGGTGGTTAAATAACTATCCAAACTTACACAAATTTTTTTTTTTCAGATAATATCCAATAAAAAGTCGGAAAAAAATGTCAGAAAAATGTCAGAAAAAAACTTGGAGAAAAAAGTCATAAAAATGTTCGAATAAAAAAAGTCAGATAAAAGTATGAAAAAAGGCAAAAAAAAGTCCGAAAAATTTTCAACAAAATAAATTTTTTTCAAAAAACAAAAGTTTGAAAAGAAGTCGGAAAAAGTCGGAAAATTTAAAAAAAAAAAATAATAATTTGAAAAGATGCCTGAAAAAAGTTAAAAAAAAAAGTCCGAAAAATGTTCGAAAAAAATGTCAAATTGACCTCTGACCTCCAGATCAGTGAATGTAAATGGGTTCTATGGGTACCCACGAGTCTCCCCTTTACAGACATGCCCACTTTATGATAATCCCATGCAGTTTGGGGCAAGTCATAGTGAAGTCAGCACACTGACACACTGACAGCTGTTGTTGCCTGTTGGGCTGCAGTTTGCCATGTTATGATCTGAGCATATTGTTTTATGCTAAATGCAGAACCTGTGAGGGTTTCTGGACAATATCTGTCATTGTTTTGTGTTGTTAATTGATTTACAATAATAAGTATATACATACATTTACATAAAGCAGCATATTTGTCCACTCCCATGTTGATAAGAGGATTAAATACTTGACAAATCTCCCTTTAAGGTTCATTTAGAACAGATAAAACATGAGATTAATCATGATTAACTATTTTAATGGATTGTCAGATGTAATAAAAACAACCGAGTATTGTGATATTATGTTTAGTGTTACTGTACATGGTTGATTTTTAATGAACAGTTTATCTGCAGAGCTTCAGATTAACTAAAGTAGTGATGTTGGATGTTACAGACCTGAGATCAGTGCTGACGTGTTCTGATTACAGTATAAAGTGAACTTTTATTACTCAGATTTTATGTTTTCTTTAGTCTAAACTATGACAGATTTACTTAAATTAGATTTTAAAGATCTCAGTACATTGAGTTGTAACTCCTTTATCCTGATACGTGTACCGGTACCGGTACCAGAACTCGGTCCTCACAGTGCTGCTGCTGGTCCTGAGGAGAGCAGTTGGAGGTTTCAGTGACTTCATCACAGTAAATAAAGTGATGAATGATGTTTGAGTCTCTGGAGAGGAAACTGATCACGTCTCTGATGAGTTCATCTGTTGTTTCCTAACGAGGTCATGAGACGCACGCTGTCAGCTGATTGGTTCATTTGTTTAATGAGGGAAGAAGACTAATTATCCTAACGAGTGTGTGTGTGTGTGTGTGTGTGTGTGTGTGTGTGTGTGTGTGTGTCGTGGGACGGGATGTGTGTGTGTGTGTGTGTGTGTGTGTGTGTGTGTGTGTGTGTGTGTGTGTGTGTGTGTGTGTGTGTGTGTGTGTGTGTGTGTGTGTGTGTGTGTGTGTGTGTGTGTGTGTGTGTCGTGGGACGGGACGTGTTAGTGTGTCTCTTTATGAGACTCTGGAGGGTTCAGAGTGTTTCAGAGTCTCTTTGGGGAGTTTAGAGCAGCAGGTGAGTTCTACCATGATCAGCTCCATCGGCCCGTTTGAACCCATCTAACATAATGTCAGTATCTGGTGCTCTACAGTTGTAGCTTCGGCCCGTTTGACCTCGGAGGAGACGAGAGACTCATCGGTGAATCGATTCTTAATTAGAAACATAAATATTGAAACTCTTCATCAGAACACCTCAGATACACACTTCCTCTACAGCTTTCACATTAAAAGTCTTGCAATCCTTCCCTGGTGGGCTTTTAATGTGAAAAACCTAATTTGATACATTTACAAACAAATAAATAAAAAATAGATAAAAATAATCTGGGGAGGTCAAAGGTCACACTGTGTGTGCGCGTCTGACCGACACAGATGGACTGTGACAGGTGGAGAGGTGCATCATGG
>CAKAOJ020000367.1:497500-516763 GCA_916701645.2 Sebastolobus alascanus
AGAAAGAAGCAAGTAAAGGAAATAAAAGAAGATATGATTGTGGAAATGTACACAGACAAATATATATTTAGAAAAGACCGAAGCAGAGAACTCAGTGCTGACATCTGTGATTCTGGTCACATTTTATAAAAAGGCTTTTGTTTTGGAAGTTCAGATTAGATTAGAAAGCTTTATAATGACCTCATCTCCAGCGCCTCCCTGAGGATAAACTTTACCCTTTTAGCTCCACTACAGGTGAGACTCTATTCATAATAATAATATTAACAATAATAATAATAATATGCATGTGTTCAGACTTGTTTCAAAGACTGTGTGTTGGTGTGTTGCTTCAGGTGAGACATGAAATGTGATGCAGGAAGTCCAGTTTGAAGGACGTCTGTCGTATTTAACAAATAATTCAAACTGATTTTTAGTCGAGTCTGTTTGAATGTTTGAGTTCTCGCAGCGATGAACAAGATGGAGGTTTCTCCTTACAGAAACCTGTGTGTGTGTGTGTGTGTGTGTGTGTGTGTGTGTGTGTGTGTGTGTGTGTGTGTGTGTGTGTGTAGGATCAGGTTTTGGACATCAGATCAGATAGTTTTGTCTCGTAGCTTGTAGCTTCTTGTCTGAACCTGAAGGAAACACTGTGCGTATTGTCGCTGAGCCTGTCAGGACAGACTCGGGTTACATTAACACAGAAGTGAGAGTGTCTCTGGAGGACGTCGATCATGTGACAGTTGGACAGAAATAATAAAGCTGCTGTGGGAACATAGTCCTGAGTTCATCTGCTTATTAAAGAGCTTTAAAATAAATGTAACGCACAAAATACAGAATAAAAAAGAGGAAAATAGATCGAAGTAAATGCTGCATTCAACAAGTGATGAACACTACACATTTAATACAACAAGTTCTGGACACAGATCTCAATCAGACTAGTGTTTATTCTCTGCTTCTTTAGCCCCCGCTTGGTCCACAATCTAGACCAGGTTTGCTCCAATATTTCGTTTTTTTAGTCCTGGTTTGGTCCCATATTTAGTCCTGGTTTGGTCCAATATTATAAGGTGTTTTGGTCCTGGTTTGGTTCAATATTTAGTCCTGGTTTGGTCCAATATTTCTGATGTTTTAGTCCCTGTTTGGTCCAATATTCTTTGGTGTTTTAGTCCTGGTTGGGTCCAATATTTAGTCCTGGTTTGTTCCAATATTCTCTGGTGTTTTGGTCCTGGTTTGGTCCAATATTTAGTCCTGGTTTGGTTCAATATTATCTGGTGTTTTGGTCCTGGTTTAGTCCAATATTCTCTGGTGTTTTGGTCCCGGTTTGGTCCAATATTTAGTCCTGGTTTGATCCAATATTATCTGGTGTTTTAGTCCCGGTTTGGTCCATTATTTAGTCCTGGTTTGGTCCAATATCATCTGGTGTTTTAGTCCTGGTTTGGTCCAATATTCTCTGGTGTTTTAGTCCTGGTTGGGTCCAATATTTAGTCCTGGTTTGATCCAATATTATCTGGTGTTTTAGTCCCGGTTTGGTCCAATATTTAGTCCTGGTTTGGTTCAATATTATCTGGTGTTTTGGTCCTGGTTTAGTCCAATATTCTCTGGTGTTTTGGTCCCGGTTTGGTCCAATATTTAGTCCTGGTTTGGTCAAATATTCTCTGGTGTTTTAGTCCTGGTTGGGTCCAATATTTAGTCCTGGTTTGATCCAATATTATCTGGTGTTTTAGTCCCGGTTTGGTCCATTATTTAGTCCTGGTTTGGTCCAATATTCTCTGGTGTTTTAGTCCTTTAGGGGGGGTGAAGCAGCTTCCAGGTGTGTCCAACAGCTGGACCCGTATAGAGAGGAAACCTGGTTCTGTCTGAGCCGGTCTCAGCTTTAATCCGTCAGCAGGTCTTCTGTTCTTCGGCCGGTCTGTCAGGAACCCTGAGGAATGACCCGGACCTGGATCTGGATCTAATCCACCTGACCTTCACAGACCTGCACAGATTAAACCGTAAATCACAGCGAGGCATGCTGGGAGCTGTGACATCACAGGTGGAGGCCGTGAAATAGATTCTGAGACTCGCTGCAGCTGCTGGACGGAAAATCATCTCATAATGAAACTATAACACCTGATCAATCCATTGATTCATTTATTAGTTGATTAGAGTAAAAAGTACTGAAGTAGTAAGTATTTCCCTCTGAGATGTAGTGGAGTAGAAGTATAAAGTAGTAGAAAATAGAAATACTCAAGTACAGTACAAGTACGTAAGTAAATGTACTCAGTTACTTTCTGGGTCCACAGCAACAAACTGGACTCATGAAGATTCTCTAAACTATGTTTGTTCCACATTATCAATAAGATGCTGTGATTGGACTCAATGATGATGATGATGATGACGATGATGATGATGATGATGATGATGATGATGATGATGATGATGATGATGATGATGATGATGATGATGATGATGATGACGGTGAACCCGCTGGTCCCTCGGCCTGCTGGGAGACGGACACAGCATCTCTCCATTAGAGTGATGAGTGATTATGTGAGAGCTGAGAGGACGGGAGGTCAGTGAACGCACCGCCTGTTAGCGCCACCCGATCCCTCAGCTAACTCAGTTAGCGTGCACTTTGCTGATGGTGTTATCGAAGACAGAGAGGGCGCGGCGGACGAGAAACGTTTCCAGCTGATCGACCTCCGTCGGGACCACGCTCTGATGCTGCCTTCAGGTCACACGGGAATAATCGGCGCTGTGATTCAGCAGCTCGGCGTAACGGACTCTGAAGGAAATCTCATAACTCGATCATACGGAGCTCCAAAAATAACATCTTTGTTCACCCGACGGGACGCTTTCAGGAAGCTTCAGTCAGAAGAAAGAGACCAGAGGCTGATATCACATCATCATCATCATCGTCATCATCATCGTCAACACGTTCACCAACGAACAGTCGTGTCTTCAGATAGACGAATAGATGGACTAGAGAGACAGTTTCTGGTATTTCATCATTACCGGCTGAGTTAGCATGTTAGCATGTTAGCATTCAGGAGGCTAAAGCTCGTTAGCAGCCGCTGTAATCAGCGTAGATTTCTCATAGTTTGAACGTTCCTGTTGACTTCCTGTTACCGGTCCGACCAGCAGACACGACGATCACATGACCTGTTAGTAGGAGATGAGTTTATTATTATCACCTGGTGTTAAATGGGTAACGAGTGAAGTTCCGTGAGTTCCTCTTGATGGACGCCACCGCCGCCAGACTCTTACTCCTCAACAGGTAGAACGTTAATATAAAACTGGAGAGAACCAATCACAGAGCAGCTCTCTGTCTGCCAGCAG
Source organism: Sebastolobus alascanus (assembly GCA_916701645.2). Classification (NCBI taxonomy): domain Eukaryota; kingdom Metazoa; phylum Chordata; class Actinopteri; order Perciformes; family Sebastidae; genus Sebastolobus; species Sebastolobus alascanus. The sequence goes on from CAKAOJ020000367.1 coordinate 500,792, forward strand.
GTGAACATTAACATCAGACCCCCCCGATGGCTCTGTTAAACAGCCTGTTGCTGGTTGCTAGCTAACGTTAGCGGTTAGCTCTCAGTCAGAAACGCAACGCCAACTCAATACAGTGTTGCCGATATGTCCCATTTAAATTTAAACACACACACACACACACACACACACACACACACACACACACACACACACACACACACACACACACACACACACACACACACACACACACACCATCGCGCTGAATTTAAAACGAGCCGTGATTAGACCAGGACTGCTCAGCCAATCAGAGCGGACCTTGAGTTCAAACCTCATTACCATAATCTAAATGAGCTCTGCTGATTGGACGTTATCTCTGGTGTTGTTGTGACATTGATTAGTACATTTTCTCTGATGGACGGTCGATGCTGATCTTTTCTAATAAGAACGACGATGTTCAGTTAAATGATGTAAATTCCAGCGACAGCAGCTGTGAGGACGAATCCTGAAGAAACTAAAACACTTTCTACATGTTTCACATCAAACTGTTGCTTTATTTCTGACTCATTCTACTTTAATTAGCTTTAATTAGCTCCTTATCGGACTAGTTTGTGTCCACAGTGAAGTCTTCACATCTTGTTTTCTCCAAAAATATTCAGCTTACTGAGAAATAAAAGAAATAGAAAATATGGAGAATAATTTTATTATAATTAAAGTTATTGATAAATGACTTCATTTAAATGACCAAAACTATTAGCAGACACAAACTGACACGTAACTCATCTCTCGTCATGTTAAAGAGTCTCTGTGTCCTCCAGCAATATTATATATATGTAATATATATATATAATATAAAACATATTCACCACATTCAGTCTGTGAAAGTGACAAAAAGCTTTAAAACAGGAGAATTAATGAGATGAAAACATGTGAACGAGCAGCAGAACTGATCCCAGAACAGGAGATAAAACCTTTAAATCTTTATGTTTGAGATGTTTATCGGTGAATGTGACCCGATCACAGAACAAAGACAGAGTTAATATGAGAATGTTGTTGCAGTGCGCCTCCTGCTGGTGAAGCTGTGATCTGAAACTTCCGTCCTGCTGCTCATCAGCCAGTTACAACTAACAGAAATATATTAAATATGTACAACAGTGTCATTTATCTGTAACAAAGAATAAACCAGTTTATATTTTATATTTTATATTTTATATTTTAGCAGCTTTTCTCTCATCAACTTCTCACAGAACTTCATCTGAATTTATGATCGTTTTCTGGGTGTTTGTTTCTGACACCAGCGCCTCCCGGCTGCAGAACCTCTCTCCACCTGGACCGGTACTGATGCTCCAGCTGTTACACAAAAGAAAATACTTATTAAACACTGTTTAATGAGCGACATCAGAATCAGAAATACTTTATTGATCCCCGGAGGGAAATTACAGTTGTTCCATTTTAGAATAAAATTATATATAAACATAGAGAAGTTCTAAGAATAGAGATGAAATGTAAATATAAAATTAACTATCAAAGAAATCCCATAAACTGAAGTACAGCGGACATCAGATTACTGCATACCAGTTTTAATGAATACTTGTTTAAATTTAAACATTTTTAGATAATAAGAAATAATGTTAAGTTCCATGTTCAGTCATCTATTATTCTATTACTTTCCTGATGTTTGAGGTTTTTGCCGTGGTGTCGTTTCAGTATCGGTATCCAGATATTTAGGCAGCGTATGGTATTGTAATTATAAGTCAGAGTTTTGGTATCGTTCGATGGTCACATCATGCAGGAGAGTCCCGAGTTTCTATGTTGAGGAAATTATTAAAAGAAACAGTTGAAATGTGAAGAGCAGCAGCTCCTCTGAGTTCACGACTCTGTTCACACCAACGCTTCAGTCTGAAGACTTCAGGAGAAAGACTGAAATGTAAACTGTAATTCCTCCGAAAATCTCAAAAAGCAGATTTCTACCAATAAAATGAGAAAGTTCTGAGACCTCACACGTCTTCATTGTTCTCTATCGGTCATTTATTGTTAGCGAACATCATCGCTCACTCTGCCTGATGGAGACGTACGGTTTGATGTACGACACGTATATAACAGGAAACACTGCTGTACGATAAACAGGAAATGACATCACGTCTCCTCGTCTTCCTCAGGTTCCTTCGCGGCGAGTACACGGTGGAGGTGGCGATCAACGACTACCTGGACATCTACTGTCCGCACTACGAGTGGGCGGAGCCAGAGGAGCGGCTGGAGCACTACGTGCTGTACATGGTGAACTACGACGGCTACACAACCTGCGACCACCGCGGGAAGGGATTCAAACGCTGGGAGTGCAACCGGCCGCAGAGCCCAAACGGGCCGCTCAAGTTCTCCGAGAAGTTCCAGCTGTTCACTCCCTTCAGCCTCGGCTTCGAGTTCAGGCCCGGACACGAGTACTACTACATCTGTGAGTACTACTGAGTACTACTAGGCTAACAGTTTCCAGTCTTTGTGCTACTTCTAGAGTTGAGCAGAGAAACGATCAATGTTTTTATCTCACTAAATGTTCGGCTTCGATCCAGATTTGTTGGCGTTTAGCCTTCAAAAACAAGATTTTCACTGTGGTCAGAAATCTGAGGAACACACTGATGAGTTATATTCATTAAAGAACGATGATTTAATAAAGAAACACTAAAGGTAGGAGACTAAGAGAGTTTGACAAAAAGTGTACGTACATATATATTTTAATAAAATAAAGGATGTCACTTGTTGTGGTTGACATGTTTGAATCTGACACACTAAATGATTAATGGACAAGAATAATCCACAGAAGAAACGGCAGTAACATAATTAATAGTTGTTATTAATGTATTGGATTAATCTCTGAGTCCAAACGGATCTCTTTAAGATGTTTTTGTGTTTAGTGAACTGTCACACAAGACGGCAGGAAATCCTCATAGTTTAGATTTTTTTCCATGACTTTCTAAAACAAAAAATACTGTATATATATATATATATATATATATACAATTATCAAAAAAGTTAGATTAATTTTCTGTCAATCAACTAAAACATGAATTGACTTATCCACTGGAAATAATACTGATTATTATTATTATTCCCCCCCGACAACGTAGTCGGTGTGTTTCTGTCTAGACATCGTTTATCCTCCAACCTGGAATACATTTCCTAAATTGTGGCTCATTTGCAGCGAAACAGCTTCCAGCAGTGAAACAGTCCGTTCGTTTCAAATGACACTTAATGAGTGTGTGTGTGCGTGCGCGTGCGCGTGTGCGCGTGTGTGTGTGTGTGTATGTGTGTGTATGTGTGCGTGTGTGAAACATGAATGAAACTCCGTCTGCAGGTCAACCAGCTGCTGCTCTCTGAGTAACAGAGAAAACACAGAATCTGAAACATCAGACTTGTGTTTAAATTACAAACATGTTTCACATCAACTACTGTACTGAAGTACACATTTGAGGTACTTGTACTTCACTTGAGTCTTTCTACTTCCTACTCCACTACATCTATCTGACAGCTTCAGATTAAGATTTTTACACACAAAACATACAAAGAGTTACAGAATCTGATTATTAATCAATGAGTCCGTTAATCGATGAGTCCGTTAATCGATGAGTCCGTTAATCGATGAGTCTGTTAATGAGTAATAGTACTTTTACTGTAACAGAGTATTTGCTGCTGATGTCTCTCTCTGTTGTCTCTGCAGCGTCTCCACATCCAAACCTGGCTGGTAAACCCTGTCTGAAGCTAAAAATCTACGTCAAACCAACAAGTGAGTCTTTCTTCTGTTCTACCTCTTGTTTGACTTTTTAAACATACAACATACTAAAAATGTCATCGTATAGTATGTCGAAAATTTTCATGAAAAAAGTCATAGTATAGTATGACGAAATTTTTTGCGAAAAAAATATCATAGTATAGTATGACGAAAATGTCGTGAAAAATATCATAGTATAGTATGACGAACATTTTGTGGAAAAAAAGTCATAGTATAGTATGTCGGAAAAATTTTGCATAAAAAAAAGATATAGTATAGTATTTTGAAAATTTTGTGAAAAAAAAGTCATAGTATAGTATGTCGAAAAAAGTCATAGTATAGTATGTCGGAAACATTTTGTGAAAAAAAGTCAGCTAAAGTCATAAAAGTCAAAAATGTCATAGTATAGAATGTCGAAAATTTTCATGAAAAAAGTCATACTATAGTATGTCTAATTTTTTTGCAAAAAAAGTCATACTATAGTATGTCGAAAAATTTCATGAAAAAATGTCATAGTATAGCATGTCGAAATTTTTTGCGAAAAAAAGTCATAGTATAGTATGTCGAAATATTTTGCGAATAAAGTCATAGTATAGTATGTCGAAAAATTTCCTGAAAAAAACGTCATTGTATTTTTTGCAAAAAAGTCATAGTATAGTATGACGAAATTTTTTGCGAAAAAAGTCATAGTATAGTATGTCGAAAAATTTCATGAAAAAAACGTCATAGTATAGTATGTCGAAATTTTTTGCAAAAAAAGTCATACTATAGTATGTCGAAAAATTTCATGAAAAAATGTCATAGTATAGCATGTCGAAATTTTTTCCGAAAAAGTCATAGTATAGTATGTCGAAAAATTTCATGAAAAAAGTCAGTATAGTATTTCGAAATATTTCATGAAAAAAACGTCATACTATAGTATGTTGAAATTTTTTGCGAAATAAAGTCATAGTATAGTATGTTGAAATATTTCATGAAAAAAACGTCATAGTATAGTATGTAGAACATTTGGTGAAAAAAAAGTCAGAGTATAGTATGTCGGAAAAGTTTGCAAAAAAAAAGATACAGTATAGTATGTCGAAAATTAAATGAAAAAAAAAGTCATGAAAATTTTGTGAAAAAAAAGTCCTAGTATAGTATTTCGAAAATTTTGTGAAAAAAAAGTCATAGTATGATGTGTCGAAATTTTTTGCGAAATAAATTCATAGTATAGTATGCCGAAATTTTTTGCGAAAAAAATATCATAGTATAGTATGTCGAAAATGTCGTGAAAAATATCATAGTATAGTATGTCGAACATTTTGTGGAAAAAAAAGTCTTAGTATTGTATGACGAAAATTTTGTGAAAAAGAAGTCATAGTATAGTATGTCGAAAATTTTGTGGAAAAAAAAGTCATAGTATTGTATGACGAAAATTTTGTGAAAAAGAAGTCATAGTATAGTATGTCGAAAATTTGGTGAAAAAAAAAGTCATAGTTTGTGGAAAAAAAAGTCATAGTATAGTATGTCGAAAATTTTCATGAAAAAAGTCATAGTATAGTATGCCGAAGTTTTTTGCGAAAAAAATATCATGGTATAGTATGTCGAAAATGTTGTGGAAAAAAAAGTCATAGTATAGTATGTCGAACATTTGGTGAAAAAAAAGTCATAGTATAGTATGTCGGAAAAATTTTGCAAAAAAAAAGATATAGTATAGTATGTCGAAAATTAAATGAAAAAAAAAGTCATGAAAATTTTGTGAAAAAAAAGTCATAGTATAGTGTGTCGAAAGTTTTTGCGAAATAAATTCCTAGTATAGTATGCCGAAATGTTTTGCGAAAAAAAGTCATAGTATAGTATGTCGGAAAAATTTTGCGAAAAAAAAGTCAGAGTATAGTATGTCGGAAAAATTTTGCGAAAAAAAAGATATAGTATAGTATTTTGAAAATTTAGTGAAAAAAAAGTCATAATATAGTATGTCGAAATTTTTGGCGAAAAAAAGTCATAGTATATTATGTCCAAAAAGTTCATGACAAAAACGTCATATTATAGTATGTCGAAATTTCATGAAACAAACGTAATAGTATGGTATGTCGAAAATTTGGTGAAAAAAAAAGTCATAGTATAGTAGTCGAAAATTTTGTGGAAAAAAAAGTCATAGTATTGTATGTCGAAAATTTTGTGAAAAAAAAAGTCATAGTATAGTATGTCGGAAAAATTTTGCGAAAAAAATGTCAGAGTATAGTATGTCGGAAAAATTTTGCGAAAAAAAAGATATAGTATAGTATGTCGAAAAAAGTCATAGTATAGTATGTCGGAAACATTTTGTGAAAAAAAAGTTATAGCTTAGTATGTCGAAAATTTTCATGAAAAAAGTCATAGTATAGTATGCCGAAATTTTCTGCGAAAAAAATATCACAGTATAGTATGTCGAAAATTTTGTGGAAAAAAAAGTCTTAGTATAGTATGTCGAAAATTTGGTGGAAAAAAAGTCATAGTATAGTATGTCGGAAAAATTTTGCGAAAAAAAAGTCAGAGTATAGTATGTCGGAAAAATTTTGCGAAAAAAAAGATATAGTATAGTATTTTGAAAATTTTGTGAAAAAAAAGTCATAATATAGTATGTCGAAATTTTTGGCGAAAAAAAGTCATAGTATATTATGTCCAAAAAGTTCATGACAAAAACGTCATATTATAGTATGTCGAAATTTCATGAAACAAACGTAATAGTATGGTATGTCGAAAATTTGGTGAAAAAAAAAGTCATAGTATAGTAGTCGAAAATTTTGTGGAAAAAAAAGTCATAGTATTGTATGTCGAAAATTTTGTGAAAAAAAAAGTCATAGTATAGTATGACGGAAAATTTGGTGAAAAAAAAGTCATAGTATTGTATGTCGAAAATTTTGTGAAAAAAAAGTCATAGTATAGTATGCCGGAAAATTTGGTGAAAAAAAAGTCATGGTATAGTATGTCGGAAAAATTTTGCGAAAAAAATGTCAGAGTATAGTATGTCGGAAAAATTTTGCGAAAAAAAAGATATAGTATAGTATGTCGAAAAAAGTCATAGTATAGTATGTCGGAAACATTTTGTGAAAAAAAAGTTATAGCTTAGTATGTCGAAAATTTTCATGAAAAAAGTCATAGTATAGTATGCCGAAATTTTCTGCGAAAAAAATATCATAGTATAGTATGTTGAAAATGTCGTGAAAAATATCATAGTATAGTATGTCGAAAATTTTGTGGAAAAAAGTCATAGTATAGTATGTAGAACATTTGGTGAAAAAAAAGTCAGAGTATAGTATGTCGGAAAAATTTTGCAGAAAAAAAGATATAGTATAGTATGTCGAAAATTAAATGAAAAAAAAAGTCATGAAAATTTTGTGAAAAAAAAGTCATAGTATAGTATTTCGAAAATTTTGTGAAAAAAGTCATAGTATGATGTGTCGAAATTTTTTGCGAAATAAATTCATAGTATAGTATGCCGAAATTTTTTGCGAAAAAAATATCATAGTATAGTATGTCGAAAATGTCGTGAAAAATATCATAGTATAGTATTTCGAACATTTTGTGGAAAAAAAAGTCTTAGTATTGTATGACGAAAATTTTGTGAAAAAAAAGTCATAGTATAGTATGTCGAAAATTTTGTGGAAAAAAAAGTCATAGTTTGTGGAAAAAAAAGTCATAGTATAGTATGTCGGAAAAATTTTGCGAAAAAAAAGATATAGTATAGTATTTTGAACATTTTGTGAAAAAAAAGTCATAGTATAGTATGTCGAAATTTTTGGCGAAATAAAGTCATAGTATAGTATGTCAAAAAATTTCATGAAAACACGTCATGTATAGTATGTCGAAATTTTTTTCGAAAAAAAGTCATAGTATAGTATATCGAAAAAGTTCCTGAAAAAAACGTCATAGTATTTTTTGCAAAAAAGTCATAGTATAGTATGTCGAAATTTTTCATGAAAAAATGTCATAGTATAGCATGTCGAAATTTTTTGCGAAAAAAAGTCATAGTATAGTATGTCAAAATTTCATGAAAAAAGTCACAGTATAGTATTTCGAAATATTTCATGAAAAAAACGTCATACTATAGTATGTCTAATTTTTTTGCAAAAAAAGTCATACTATAGTATGTCGAAAAATTTGATGAAAAAATGTCATAGTATAGCATGTCGAAATTTTTTGCAAAAAAAAGTCATAGTATAGTATTTCGAAATATTTCATGAAAAAAAAGTCATAGTATAGTATGTCGAAAATATTCGTAAAAAAATGTCATAGTATAGAATGTCGAAAATTTTCATGAAAAAAGTCATACTATAGTATGTCTAATTTTTTTGCAAAAAAAGTCATACTATAGTATGTCGAAAAATTTCATGAAAAAATGTCATAGTATAGCATGTCGAAATTTTTTGCGAAAAAAAGTCATAGTATAGTATGTCGAAATATTTTGCGAATAAAGTCATAGTATAGTATGTCGAAAAATTTCCTGAAAAAAACGTCATTGTATTTTTTGCAAAAACGTCATAGTATAGTATGTCGAAATATTTTGCGAATAAAGTCATAGTATAGTATGTCGAAAAATTTCCTGAAAAAAACGTCATTGTATTTTTTGCAAAAAAGTCATAGTATAGTATGTCGAAATTTTTTGCGAAAAAAGTCATAGTATAGTATGTCGAAAAATTTCATGAAAAAAACGTCATAGTATAGTATGTCGAAATTTTTTGCAAAAAAAGTCATACTATAGTATGTCGAAAAATTTCATGAAAAAATGTCATAGTATAGCATGTCGAAATTTTTTCCGAAAAAGTCATAGTATAGTATGTCGAAAAATTTCATGAAAAAAGTCAGTATAGTATTTCGAAATATTTCATGAAAAAAACGTCATACTATAGTATGTTGAAATTTTTTGCAAAAAAAGTCATACTATAGTATGTCGAAAAATTTCATGAAAAAATGTCATAGTATAGCATGTCGAAATTTTTTCCGAAAAAGTCATAGTATAGTATGTCGAAAAATTTCATGAAAAAAGTCAGTATAGTATTTCGAAATATTTCATGAAAAAAATGTCATAGTATAGCATGTCGAAATTTTTTGCAAAAAAAAGTCATAGTATAGTATGTTGAAATATTTCATGAAAAAAACGTCATAGTATAGTATGTAGAACATTTGGTGAAAAAAAAGTCAGAGTATAGTATGTCGGAAAAGTTTGCAAAAAAAAAGATATAGTATAGTATGTCGAAAATTAAATGAAAAAAAAGTCATGAAAATTTTGTGAAAAAAAAGTCATAGTATAGTATTTCGAAAATTTTGTGAAAAAAAAGTCATAGTATGATGTGTTGAAATTTTTTGCGAAATAAATTCATAGTATAGTATGCCGAAATTTTTTGCGAAAAAAATATCATAGTATAGTATGTCGAAAATGTCGTGAAAAATATCATAGTATAGTATGTCGAACATTTTGTGGAAAAAAAAGTCTTAGTATTGTATGACGAAAATTTTGTGAAAAAAAAGTCATAGTATAGTATGTCGAAAATTTTGTGGAAAAAAAAGTCATAGTATTGTATGTCGAAAATTTGGTGAAAAAAAAAGTCATAGTTTGTGGAAAAAAAAGTCATAGTATAGTATGTCGGAAAAATTTTGCGAAAAAAAAGATATAGTATAGTATTTTGAACATTTTGTGAAAAAAAAGTCATAGTATAGTATGTCGAAATTTTTGGCGAAATAAAGTCATAGTATAGTATGTCAAAAAATTTCATGAAAACACGTCATGTATAGTATGTCGAAATTTTTTTCGAAAAAAAGTCATAGTATAGTATATCGAAAAATTTCCTGAAAAAAACGTCATAGTATTTTTTGCAAAAAAGTCATAGTATAGTATGTCGAAATTTTTCATGAAAAAATGTCATAGTATAGCATGTCGAAATTTTTTGCGAAAAAAAGTCATAGTATAGTATGTCAAAATTTCATGAAAAAAGTCACAGTATAGTATTTCGAAATATTTCATGAAAAAAACGTCATACTATAGTATGTCTAATTTTTTTGCAAAAAAAGTCATACTATAGTATGTCGAAAAATTTGATGAAAAAATGTCATAGTATAGCATGTCGAAATTTTTTGCAAAAAAAAGTCATAGTATAGTATTTCGAAATATTTCATGAAAAAAAAGTCATAGTATAGTATGTCGAAAATATTCGTAAAAAAATGTCATAGTATAGAATGTCGAAAATTTTCATGAAAAAAGTCATACTATAGTATGTCTAATTTTTTTGCAAAAAAAGTCATACTATAGTATGTCGAAAAATTTCATGAAAAAATGTCATAGTATAGCATGTCGAAATTTTTTGCGAAAAAAAGTCATAGTATAGTATGTCGAAATATTTTGCGAATAAAGTCATAGTATAGTATGTCGAAAAATTTCCTGAAAAAAACGTCATTGTATTTTTTGCAAAAAAGTCATAGTATAGTATGTCGAAATTTTTTGCGAAAAAAGTCATAGTATAGTATGTCGAAAAATTTCATGAAAAAAGTCAGTATAGTATTTCGAAATATTTCATGAAAAAAACGTCATACTATAGTATGTTGAAATTTTTTGCGAAATAAAGTCATAGTATAGTATGTTGAAATATTTCATGAAAAAAACGTCATAGTATAGTATGTAGAACATTTGGTGAAAAAAAAGTCAGAGTATAGTATGTCGGAAAAATTTTGCAAAAAAAAAGATATAGTATAGTATGTCGAAAATTAAATGAAAAAAAAAGTCATGAAAATTTTGTGAAAAAAAAGTCATAGTATAGTATTTCGAAAATTTTGTGAAAAAAAAGTCATAGTATGATGTGTCGAAATTTTTTGCGAAATAAATTCATAGTATAGTATGCCGAAATTTTTTGCGAAAAAAATATCATAGTATAGTATGTCGAAAATGTCGTGAAAAATATCATAGTATAGTATGTCGAACATTTTATGGAAAAAAAAGTCTTAGTATTGTATGACGGAAAAATTTTGTGAAAAAAAAGTCATAGTATAGTATTTTGAACATTTTGTGAAAAAAAAGTCATAGTATAGTATGTCGAAATTTTTGGCGAAATAAAGTCATAGTATAGTATGTCGAAAAATTTCATGAAAACACGTCATGTATAGTATGTCGAAATTTTTTTCGAAAAAAAGTCATAGTATAGTATATCGAAAAATTTCCTGAAAAAAACGTCATAGTATTTTTTGCAAAAAAGTCATAGTATAGTATGTCGAAATTTTTTGCGAAAAAAAGTCATAGTATAGTATATCGAAAAATTTCCTGAAAAAAACGTCATAGTATTTTTTGCAAAAAAGTCATAGTATAGTGTGTCGAAATTTTTCATGAAAAAATGTCATAGTATAGCATGTCGAAATTTTTTGCGAAAAAAAGTCATAGTATAGTATGTCAAAATTTCATGAAAAAAGTCACAGTATAGTATTTCGAAATATTTCATGAAAAAAACGTCATACTATAGTACGTCTAATTTTTTTGCAAAAAAAGTCATACTATAGTATGTCGAAAAATTTGATGAAAAAATGTCATAGTATGTATAGCATGTCGAAATTTTTTGCGAAAAAAAGTCATAGTATAGTATTTCGAAATATTTCATGAAAAAAAGTCATAGTATAGTATGTCGAAAATATTCGTAAAAAAATGTCATAGTATAGAATGTCGAAAATTTTCATGAAAAAAGTCATAGTATAGTATGTCGAAAATATTCGTAAAAAAATGTCATAGTATAGAATGTCGAAAATTTTCATGAAAAAAGTCATACTCTAGTATGTCTAATTTTTTTGCAAAAAAAGTCATACTATAGTATGTCGAAAAATTTCATGAAAAAATGTCTTAGTATAGCATGTCGAAATTTTTTGCGAAAAAAAGTCATAGTATAGTATGTCGAAATATTTTGCGAATAAAGTCATAGTATAGTATGTCGAAAAATTTCCTGAAAAAAACGTCATTGTATTTTTTGCAAAAAAGTCATAGTATAGTATGTCGAAATTTTTTGCGAAAAAAGTCATAGTATAGTATGTCGAAAAATTTCATGAAAAAAACGTCATAGTATAGTATGTCGAAATTTTTTGCAAAAAAAGTCATACTATAGTATGTCGAAAAATTTCATGAAAAAATGTCATAGTATAGCATGTCGAAATTTTTTCCGAAAAAGTCATAGTATAGTATGTCGAAAAATTTCATGAAAAAAGTCAGTATAGTATTTCGAAATATTTCATGAAAAAAACGTCATACTATAGTATGTTGAAATTTTTTGCGAAATAAAGTCATAGTATAGTATGTTGAAATATTTCATGAAAAAAACGTCATAGTATAGTATGTAGAACATTTGGTGAAAAAAAAGTCAGAGTATAGTATGTCGGAAAAGTTTGCAAAAAAAAAGATATAGTATAGTATGTCGAAAATTAAATGAAAAAAAAGTCATGAAAATTTTGTGAAAAAAAAGTCATAGTATAGTATTTCGAAAATTTTGTGAAAAAAAAGTCATAGTATGATGTGTTGAAATTTTTTGCGAAATAAATTCATAGTATAGTATGCCGAAATTTTTTGCGAAAAAAATATCATAGTATAGTATGTCGAAAATGTCGTGAAAAATATCATAGTATAGTATGTCGAACATTTTGTGGAAAAAAAAGTCTTAGTATTGTATGACGAAAATTTTGTGAAAAAAAAGTCATAGTATAGTATGTCGAAAATTTTGTGGAAAAAAAAGTCATAGTATTGTATGTCGAAAATTTGGTGAAAAAAAAAGTCATAGTATAGTATGTCGAAAATTTTGTGGAAAAAAAAGTCATAGTATAGTATGTCGAAAATTTTGTGGAAAAAAAAGTCATAGTATTGTATGTCGAAAATTTGGTGAAAAAAAAAGTCATAGTTTGTGGAAAAAAAAGTCATAGTATAGTATGTCGGAAAAATTTTGCGAAAAAAGATATAGTATAGTATTTTGAACATTTTGTGAAAAAAAAGTCATAGTATAGTATGTCGAAATTTTTGGCGAAATAAAGTCATAGTATAGTATGTCAAAAAATTTCATGAAAACACGTCATGTATAGTATGTCGAAATTTTTTTCGAAAAAAAGTCATAGTATAGTATATCGAAAAATTTCATGAAAAAAGGCATAGTATAGTCTGTCGATTAATTTGGTGGAAAAAAAACTCAGTTTAAAATTTCGTCAATTTTCAAAAAAGTCATGCTATAGTATGACTTTTTTCATGAAAATTTCGAAATTTTAAACTGAGTTTTTTTTCAACCAAATTAATCGAAAGACTAAACTGCCTTTTTTCATGAAAATTTTCGACATTCTATACTATGACATTTTTTTACGATTATTTTCGACATGCTATAGTATGACTTTTTTCATGAAAATTTTCGAAAATATTCGTAAAAAAATGTCATAGTATAGAATGTCGAAAATTTTCATGAAAAAAGGCATAGTATAGTCTGTCGATTAATTTGGTGGAAAAAAAACTCAGTTTAAAATTTCGTCAATTTTCAAAAAAGTCATGCTATAGTATGACTTTTTTCATGAAAATTTCGAAATTTTAAACTGAGTTTTTTTTCCACCAAATTAATCGACAGACTATACTATGCCTTTTTTCATGAAAATTTTCGACATTCTATACTATGACATTTTTTTACGATTATTTTCGACATGCTATAGTATGACTTTTTTCATGAAAATTTTCGAAAATATTCGTAAAAAAATGTCAGTGTAGAATGTCGAAAATGTTCATGAAAAAAGGCATAGTATAGTCTGTTGATTAATTTGGAGGAAAAAAAACTCGTTTAAAATTTCGAAAATTTTCATGAAAAAAGTCATACTATATAGCGTGTCGAAAATTTTCCTAAAAAAAAGTCATACTATAGAATGTCGAAAATGTTCATCAAAAAAGGCATAGTATAGTCTGTCGATTAATTTGGTGGAAAAAAAACTCAGTTTAAAATTTCGAAAATTTTCATGAAAAGTCATACTAAAGCATGTCGAAAATGTTCGTAAACAAATGTCGAAAATATTCGTAAAAAAATGTCATAGTATAGAATGTCGAAAATTTTCATGAAAAAAGGCATAGCATAGTCTGTCGATTAATTGGGAGGAAAAAAAAACTCAGTTTAAAATTTCGAAAATTTTCATGAAAAAAGTCATACTATAGCATGTCGAAAATTTTCATAAAAAAAAGTCATACTATAGCATGTCGAAAATATTCGTAAAAAAATATCATAGTATAGAATGTCGAAAATTTTCATGAAAAAAGGCATAGTATAGTCTGTCGATTAATTTGGTGGAAAAAAAACTCAGTTTAAAATTTCGAAAATGTTCATGAAAAGTCATACTATAGCATGTCGAAAATTTTCTTGAACAGATGTCGAAAATGTTCATGAAAAAAGGCATAGTATAGTCTGTCGATTAATTTGGTGGAAAAAAAACTCAGTTTAAAATTTCGTCAATTTTCAAAAAAGTCATGCTATAGTATGACTTTTTTCATGAAAATTTCGAAATTTTAAACTGAGTTTTTTTTCCACCAAATTAATCGACAGACTATACTATGCCTTTTTTCATGAAAATTTTCGACATTCTATACTATGACATTTTTTTACGATTATTTTCGACATGCTATAGTATGACTTTTTTCATGAAAATTTTCGAAAATATTCGTAAAAAAATGTCATAGTATAGAATGTCGAAAATTTTCATGAAAAAAGGCATAGTATAGTCTGTCGATTAATTTGGTGGAAAAAAAACTCAGTTTAAAATTTCGTCAATTTTCAAAAAAGTCATGCTATAGTATGACTTTTTTCATGAAAATTTCGAAATTTTAAACTGAGTTTTTTTTCAACCAAATTAATCGACAGACTAAACTATGCCTTTTTTCATGAAAATTTTCGACATTCTATACTATGACATTTTTTTACGATTATTTTCGACATGCTATAGTATGACTTTTTTCATGAAAATTTCGAAATTTTAAACTGAATTTTTTTTCCACCAAATTAATCGACAGACTATACTATGCCTTTTTTCATGAAAACTTTCGACATTCTATACTATGACATTTTTTTACGATTATTTTCGACATGCTATAGTATGACTTTTTTCATGAAAATTTTCGAAAATATTCGTAAAAAAATGTCATAGTATAGAATGTCGAAAATTTTCATGAAAAAAGGCATAGTATAGTCTGTCGATTAATTTGGTGGAAAAAAAACTCAGTTTAAAATTTCGTCATTTTTCAAAAAAGTCATGCTATAGTATGACTTTTTTCATGAAAATTTCGAAATTTTAAACTGAGTTTTTTTTCCACCAAATTAATCGACATACTATACTATGCCTTTTTTCATGAACATTTTCGACATTCTATACTATGACATTTTTTTACGATTATTTTCGACATGCTATAGTATGACTTTTTTCATGAAAATCTTCGAAAATATTCGTAAAAAAATGTCAGTGTAGAATGTCGAAAATGTTCATGAAAAAAGGCATAGTATAGTCTGTTGATTAATTTGGAGGAAAAAAAACTCGTTTAAAATTTCGAAAATTTTCATGAAAAAAGTCATACTATATAGCGTGTCGAAAATTTTCATAAAAAAAAGTCATACTATAGAATGTCGAAAATGTTCATCAAAAAAGGCATAGTATAGTCTGTCGATTAATTTGGTGGAAAAAAAACTCAGTTTAAAATTTCGTCAATTTTCAAAAAAGTCATGCTATAGTATGACTTTTTTCATGAAAATTTCGAAATTTTAAACTGAGTTTTTTTCCCACCAAATTAATCGACAGACTATACTATGCCTTTTTTCATGAAAATTTTCGACATTCTATACTTTGACCTTTTTTTACGAATATTTTCGAAAAATTTTCATGAAAAAAGTCATACTATAGCATGTCGAAAATATTCGTAAAAAAATGTCATGGTATAGAATGTCGAAAATTTTCATGAAAAAAGGCATAGTATAGTCTGTCGATTAATTTGGTGGAAAAAAAACTCAGTTTAAAATTTCGTCAATTTTCAAAAAAGTCATGCTATAGTATGACTTTTTTCATGAAAATTTCGAAATTTTAAACTGAGTTTTTTTTCAACCAAATTAATCGACAGACTAAACTATGCCTTTTTTCATGAAAATTTTCGACATTCTATACTATGACATTTTTTTACGATTATTTTCGACATGCTATAGTATGACTTTTTTCATGAAAATTTTCGAAAATATTCGTAAAAAAATGTT